>ML685839.1:11884271-11936357 GCA_007922175.1 Pelusios castaneus | reverse complement strand
GGGAAAATGGAACGATGGGATAGGTGCCCAGAAGTCATTGCGCTCAACCGCGATAATGCGTGTAATTTTGTTGCGTTGCAGGGAGCAACGTGTGTACGCGTTGTCCCGCAATAAAGGTCACGTGAGTTTTGTAGCGCGATTGCCTTGTTGCGCTTTAATCTGATCGTGTGTACATAGCCAGAGATCCCCAGAGTTATTCTGGGCAGCCCTGAAAGACTTTTGGGAAACTGTCAGTTTCTTACATCACTGCCACCATTTCAAGTTACAAACTGTGGTTTAGCTGTTGTTATATATTTACCTGCTTTAACCTCTCAATAACTCTCATTCGTTTTTCTTAGCTAATATATCTTTAGTAGGTTTCCCATAGAACTGGCTGCCAGCTTTGTTTTGGTGTAAGAGTCAGAGTATCAATTGATTTGGGGATAAGTGACTGTTCTCTGAGGACTGGGAGAAACCTGATGTGATGTGATTTTTGGTTTACATGACCTTTTGTCTCAAAGTCCAGTTTGTCTGGGTGGCAAGATGGACTGAAGAGGCTAAGGGGACCGTCTGTGACTCCATAGTAAGACTGGTACAATGATCTAGTAGTACACATTTGTTACTTGCTTGGCGAAATTTCTTTCTAGAAAGTATCACCAGCCTGGGATTTCTGGCCTTGTTTTCTGACAGTTTCTGAGAAAGGCACTCACAGTTATAAGCCACTCTAGACAGTGACACACAGGTATAGTTCAGCACAGTCAATCTAGGCACAAGCTGAGACCATGAAAGTTCTCACAATGGTACATAACAAAACTGAGAAAATAATGAACAATGAATAATATATTTGATTAATTTCAATTTCATCTTTGATTCCATTCCATTCCATGTTCAAATTTGTGAAAATCTCAGATACTTTTTATTCTCAATTATTCACTATTTTTAAGGTAAATAATTCTTTGTAATAAACATTTGCAATTTGTGCTGTTGCATATGGTATTGGATCTATTCCCTATTTTATTGCAATATTTAGAATTCAGAATTCACAATTGTTACTATGTTTGATATTTACAGAAATCAAAAAAATCTGGAAACAAGAACATTGTCAAATTTAAGTAACTAATTAACACAGCATAAGTTACTGATTTTACAAATCAGTGAAAAGCAAGTGAAACTGATTCTGGAACTCAAAATTCACATTTGGATAATAGTCAAATTAAAATTTGCTTTTCTGAGTATTCACACTGATCAGTTGTGAAAAGGTTGCATATCTGGTGAAACTGAAATTCACTTTCACATGTGAACAATTATTAGCTTTTTGTTTGTTTGTTGTTTAACTCTCATCCCAGTTATACGTAACCTGTCCTCTTAGGCCTGAGGTAAATGTGCATTGATCACACTGCTTTTGTCCCTCTAAAGCAGTGGTTCCCAACCTTTTTATCTTGAGGGCCACAAATGTAATTTTACAGCTGTGAAGGACCACCAGTCTATTTAATTAAATTTCAATTAAAATTTATTTAATTGAATTTCTATTACATTTCAATTAAATTAAGTAATTAATTTATATTAATATAATTACATTAAATTACATTTTTAAATTAAAAGCATTTATTTAAAATTTAATAGCAAACATTTATTTAATGAAACATTTATTTAGTGAAACATTTATTTGATGTTTATTAAATGTGAAACATTTAGTGAAACATTTATTTAAAATTTAAAAACAAACATTTATTTAGTGAAAAGCCGGACACAGCTCCCACCTAGCAGCCACAGCCTGGCTCCCAGGACCAAGCAGAAAGTAGCTGCTGCAGCCCGGCTCACACTGCGGGTTGTGTGCCAGGATTGTGTGAGGGGCAGGCGGCCACAGCCCAGCTCCCGGACAGTGGCAGGGGAGCACAGGCCAACTGAAAAAGCCCTGCAGGCCAGGGGTTGGGAACCCCTGATCTAAAGTAACTGAGACAGGCTGAACTCTCTAGTTTCCTTCTGCATCAGGGTGGGGCCTTCATAATTTCTGGATCCTGTCTTTGGGACTTCATCCTTTTTATATCCTCCAGAATATCTGCGTAGCTATCATGACAGTCAGCATGGATTCACCAAAGGCAAGTCATGCCTGACCAACCTGATTGCCTTCTATGATGAAATGACTGGCTTTGTAGATGTGAGGAAAGCAGTGGACCTGATATACTTTGACTTTAGCAAAGGTTTTGATACAGTCTCCCACAGTATTCTTAACAGCAATTTAAAGGAGTACAGATTGGATGAATGGCCTGCAAGATGGATAGAAAGCTGGTTAGATCAACAGGTTCTTTGGACAATGATCAACAGATCTGGGTCTAGTTGGCAGCTAGTAACAAGCAGTGTGCCTCGGGGTTAGTGCTGGAGCCATTTTGTTTAACATGTTCATTAATGATCTGGAAGATAGGATGCATTGCACCCTCAACAAGTTTGCAAATGATACTAAGTGGAGGAGAGTGGTAGAGACCCTGGAGGATAGAGATAGGATACAGAATGACCTAGACAAATTGAAGGATCGGACCCAAAAAAATCAAACAAACCAAAAAACTGATGAGATTCAACAAGGACAAGTGCAGAGTCCTGCAATTAGGATGGAAGAATCCCATGCACTGTTACAGACTGGGGATCAACTGGCAAGCAGCAGTTCTGCAGAAAAGGATCTTAGGGTGACAGTGGACAAGAAGCTGGATATGAGTCAACCGTGTGCCCTTATTGCAAGAAGACTATAGGCATATTGGTCGCATTAATAAATACATTCCAGCAGATCAAGGGAAGTGATTATTCCTCTCTATTCAGCACTGGTGAGGCCACATTTGGAGTACTGTGTCCAGTTTTGCGCCCTCCACTACAGAAAGTATGTGGACAAAGTGGAGAGATTCTAGAGGAGGGCAACACAAATGATTGGGGATAGAGCGCATGACTTTTGAGGGGAGCCTGAGGGAACTAGGCTTATTTAGTCTGCAGAAGAGTAGAATGAGTGGGTATTGGGTAGAAGCCTTAAACTACCTGAAAAGGGGTTCCGGGGTGGATTGACTAGGTTGTTCTCATTGGTAGCACATGATAAAACGAGGAGTAAAGGTCTCAAGTTGCAGTGGGAGAGTCTAGGTTGGATATTAGGAAAAATTTTTTCAAGAAGAACTGGAGTGGGTTACCTAGGGAGGTGGTGGAATCTCCATCCTTAGAGTTTTTTAAGCACCAGCTTGACAAAGCCCTGTCTGGGATGGTTTAATTGGAGTTGGTTCTGCTGTGAGCAGGGGTTGGACTAGTCTTTTATGGTTCTATGATCTGAAAGCTGAATACTAGGCCTCTCTTGATACAGTGCTCTCTGTCTCTTTGGTCTCATTATTTATCCACAATTCAATAGCTTCAATACTGGTGGGGATGAATAGGGGAGAGGAAAGAAAAGCACCCAAAAGTGCATGCTCATGCATGAGTATAACTCTGTATCCTGGTGGTTAGAACATTCACCTGGGAGAGACCTGTGATTCAGGCCCCCCTGCTTCAATGACTTTGAAATATTATTTCATCAAAGAGGAACAGCTCCCCAGGAGATACTCTCAGAACCTCACATAAGAATATCCAATACCTACATGGCTAGAGCACTTACATTTCCCACATGTCGGGTGAATATTTGACCCATTAAAACTAATACTTATGAGGGACACTTCCTCAGCCATTGCTTTTTGTAAGCTCATCTATAGGGGCACCAACTGGTGGGTGACGACTGAGCATACTTACCAGAGCAGGACCCGAAATTCAGTTAGATGAAAGAAAGTTTATCCTCTCCCAGTTTCTTCATCACTCTGGGGCATAAGTATCCAGATATGGGATGTGGGGCTGCAGTGCACATGCTCAGAAGCAGAAACGTAAGTGCTTAGAGAATTTCACTGCAAAAATTCAGGTGCTAAGCAACTTTAGGTGCCTATAGAGTTCAGGTGCAACTGAGTGGCAGCTCTGTAAATCTCAAGACCTGATTCCAGGATTTAGGCACCCCAAGTTAAGTGTCTAAGTCCTTTTGTGGAACTAGCCCTCAGCGAATAGAGCAGAATGACTCTCTTTTTCAAATATTTCACTTAGAAAAAATTGAAACATTTCATTACAACTTTTTTATTTGAAATGGCTTTTCAATTTTAAATCTGGCCAATTTTAACATACAAAAAAGAAAGAAGGGGGAAAAAAAACCCAGAACAGTCAAAATCAAAATGAAAAACTAAAAAAAGAAAAAACAAAAAAGCCCCCCAAAACTTTGTTGACCTAAACTTTTCACTCTCCTTGAAATAAATGCCCCTACCCACAAACCTTTTCCCCAAGTCATCCTGAATAATTTTTTCTAGTTTTCTGATCTGACAAATAAAGGTCAAGAACATTGTTTCTGTTCTAACTGAACCAGATTTTTTTTTTCTGATTTTTTAGGTTTGGCTTCTGATCCAAAAAAATCTATTATTCATTCAACTCTAATGGTAAACACCTGGTCACTTACCTAATGACAATATCATCAAAATAAGTGACACTTTCATGCCTATTAACTATAATATACGATAAACATGAGAGATATCAATTGTATGAATACTCTAATTAGAGAGTATCTTCTTTGCATAGATTATAATCATAGGGGTGGATCCTTTGGATGTATTGCAATTATAAATGTAATTTATTTTGTCTTTTATATACAGTAAACCTTGCCATTTCACTGTTTACCACTTTCCACTTAAGCTGTAGCCTGCGCTAAAAAGCAGAGGTTTCTCCCCATTGCTCAGCAAAGATTTTAGTAGCTTAGTGCTATATCAAAATCATGCATATATTACTTCGTGTTTAATATATTATCATAACATAGTGGATTCTAATCTACATTTCCTAGTGAAGTATTATTGAACCACAATTGTCAAATAAGTGAACAAACTCTGTGTTGTGATTTAGTATATTTGGATTATTTATATACTAATTCAAATTTAATGAGTTTTTATTGTGTTATTTGCTTGCCTATGTCCTAAACACAGTTCTACTTGCACATGTACTGCATTGCATTCAAAAGACATTTTTTGTATGCTGAAGTTGTGAAACTGTGTCTCATTAATTTTTATTTCATACTGTTTTGTATTAGTATTCTCACTATTTCGTTTCCTGTAGCTCTGGATTTTCTAGAATGACAATTGTTGTATTTTTGATGCAAATACCTTCTTCACTTGATAAATGGGACAATTAATGCTAAAGAACAGACTCAATAACATTGTAGAATGTGTTCATTTTTTTCCTGCAATATGTATTTATTACAATTTTCCATGACAGTGGCACTGGTTTCAAGTTCAGAACAAAATGTAAAGAATTTCACTTTTCAAGCAGTTTTGCATTTCATTATTAATGAAATCCTGTTCCTGCTGAAGTCAATGGCAAAACTCCCATGGGTTCACCAAGTTTTCACCTTTGAATTATTACTGGGGTACTCCACCTTGTGTATTAAACATAGGGGTGCCTGTGTTGTAGTGATAACAGAGCCACCACTTATTCAACAATATATGACTGGGAAAATCTCAGAAGCACAAATGATCTTTGAACAGAATATTGCTTAGAAAGCCTGTGTGAAAGGCTGTGGCAGGTAATGCCTGCAATAAGAGTCCATTCAAATCTAGCAATCATAGTGACCCCCAGTGTGCAAGAACTGTAGAGCATTTTGATTTCAGGAACCATTTAATGAGACAGAGAAATGCACCAGGAGAGCTACGGTACTGCTAAGGGGTTTGCAGTGCCTCATTGCAATTAAGGCACCAGAGTGGCAGTTAAGCAGAGAAGCAAAACCCATTCTCCACCCTTATTTTCAGTTGCTCTTAACTACCTCTAATGTTTTCCCTTTGGGCTGAAGCATCTCACCCCTTTGTCCAAAAGTAAAGTATTTTGGAAATTTGGAGAAAAATTAGTTCAGGTTTGACAGCTTCACATCAAGATAAAATAGGCCAGTCATTTATTTTTGATTTCTTCTGAGAGGGAACTGGAACCCTGCTAGTTCCTCATACCAGAAATAATATCCTGATAGCATTATAACAAAAGCAGTCAAGATATGAAATTAATAAGTGGGGCCTATTTAAGGTGTCCAAGGTCTCTTCAAGTTGTGCTTAAACACTCAGGAACAGATTCAGCAAAGCACTGCAGTACATGCGTAACTTCTGTGTATGTTTTGTGGCTGCTTTTGAGATTCTTTCCATCATTGCTCAAAGCATTGGTGGAACTTATATACGAGTCTCTTGTAAATAAAAATAGTAAAGTTGATCAGACAACACACAGCATTTTCTGAGAAAAAAGTAAAAAGAAAAGAAGTCCTTTGTGGAAAAAAATGGGGAAAAAGTCCAGGGTTTTTTTTGTTTTTTTTTTAAACCAAAACTGCTCCAGTTTTTGAACAAAGACAACAAAGAAGTTTTCAAACATTTACAAGTGAAATTTTTCAACCTGCTCAACTCCCTTGGCAGGAAAATCATAATTTTTTTGTCCACCAACTTCTCTTCCAACAAGGAATAAATCTCCCATGAAAATCCAAATTCTTCTTGACTACTCTTATGTTGGAATATATATATATATATATATATATATATATATATATATATATAGTTTTACAGACATTATAGGGCTATTGAAAAACAACAATTATTTTTTTTCGAGAAGTAAAAAACAGTCAAGTTATTTAAACTATGGAAGTTTTATAACAATCGTTCTTACCAGCTAGTCTAATGATAAAACATCACAATAATAAATCCCTCTTAAAAATCTGTTCTTTACTGACCCTTCCTTCCACTGCCAAATCACTTTCTGTGAATGGATCTTGCCAAGAGCTGCAAAGGGTTGTCCCACCCTACTGGTCAGCACCATTTAAAATGAACTAATGACATCATCAGGATTGTTGCCTCACCATCTTCAGGATGGAATGTGACTCTCAGGAACATAAAAATAAAGAGAGAGGTTTGACTATGTCATCCAACCTCCATCTCTTATCCTAAATATATTCAATAAACTAAAAGTCTCCCCTACCTTATGCCTCGGAACCCACCATTGTCTCCCTCCCATCTATCTACTGCCCACCACCCTATGAAGACTCTATTCCTGGTCGCAACTCTCCCAAACTCAGTGTTTGGCTTCCTAATGTTTCCCTTCCCGCTTATTCTTTCCTTGCTTTGTTTTCTTCCATGGCCCTTCCCCAGTCCTATAGACTTTTTACCTACCCACCTCTCCATGCTCTTGCCCTCAGAAACCCTGCCACTGGTGTGCCAATCTAATCCTGGTTTCAGAGTTTCACTATCTGTTTACTCCCCTGAATCTTTTCTGCCACTTTGTCCATGTGCCCAGAACAATCCTCACATCTGCCCTTTTCCGCTGCTAATCCCTGCCCTCTACTCCAACTCCAGTTACACAGTCCACCCAGTCACTGCCTTTAACTTGTTCTGCTCCTTCTTTCCAGCTCCCAGAGCACTCCAAACTGGTTCTGACTTCTTCCTGGCCTTTTCCACCATAATCCAAATAATTTCCCCCACAACTTCTTCCTGTTCAGAGATCCCCATCGGCTCTTTCCAGATTGCTTGGGTTCCTTCCATAACTCTTCCCTGTTCCATTACCATCCCCTTTTATTTTTATTTGGCATTAACTTATAATAATACTCAATAGCATGTATATAGCCATTTCAGTCTATAGATCTCAAAGTGTCTTACCTTGGAGGGTATGCATTATCACCTCCATTTTAGAGCTGAAGAAACTGATGCATAGGTCTGTTAGGCTATGTCCACACTGGAGCCTTAGGTCGACTTAAGGACAGTTAAGTCAACCTACAGACTGCTGCGTCCACACTGGGCATTTATTAAATTGACTTAAGTGCTTCCTTAAGTCGACTTAATAACAACACCTCTTAAGGTCGACCTAAGACTTAAGTCAACCTTATTAAGTCAACTTAATCCAGCATGGATGAGAGGTAGCCCTTAAGTCGACCTAATTGGCTTCCAGGCTCCCCACACAGAGTTCTTGGCCACTCGTCCATCGACCTAGCACCTGCCAGTGTGGATGCAGAGCTATCAGTGGTTAAAGCATAATTTCATGGGCCCCGGAACCCTCCTAATCTCCGGGCCCCCTTCCCATATTGTCTGGGCCCCCTTCATGCATATGCAGGCCCCAGCCCAGGTAGGCATTTGCAACCATTTCAGTACCACATGCATTGGTTATCACTCCACAAAAATATTTATAATTTTATACGGTGTTTATGTCTATAGTAATTATTATCACAAACTAGCAAACACTGTTTAACACAATAAGTATTGTGATTAACAATTGTGGGGCGTAGGAGCTGCCAGCAGCCAGGGCAGGGCGGCGCATGCATTCTGCTGGATTTTTCTATTTTTAGGGGACCTGGAACTCTGGCCCCTCAAATTTGTGGGCCCCAGAACTGCATTCTGGTGCATTCCCCCTTACTTTAACCCCTGAGGGCTATGGAGTTTCTAAGTCGACAAAGTCAACCTTGGTTAAGTCGACTTAACAGAGCCTCCAGTGTAGATGTACCCTTAATGCCTATTTTACTAAAAATGGCCATAGGTTTTAGGTGCCTCCATTTTTTTGGTTACCCAAATTGAGAAGTCTATGGCCCACTTCCTAGAGGTGCACAGCAGAAATCAACTTGAGTTGGAGGCACTCAGCACCACTGCAAATCAGGTCCTAAATGGCACAAGTTGGCTATTAAAAAACCGAGACACCCCAAATTTGTGATAATTTCTGAAAAGGTGTTTATAAGTCACATAAGTGGGAAGACAATCTATTTCTCCTGACTTCCAGCCAAGTATACTATATTCTGGTCCATGCTGCCTTCTGAAAGAAAGAGAGAAAAAGAAGATGCCCCCAAAAGTTGCAGAAGGAAGAAAGCCAAAGATGCTATGCAGAGTAGCAGGTTTGTTGAAGGAATGGGAATATGTGGAGACATAGAACAATGGAGAATGGGGTGTCTTGTCTTCACTTTAAATAATTATAATAAGCTTTAGGTAAGCATCCATACTGACTCTGAATGGCAAAACTTCTCAATCATAAGTCTGATATTGTTATTGTTTTTTAAACCAAGCCATTTTTCAGGTTTGGGAGCATACGCCTATATGCTCAAAAAGTTATATGCATAGCAAATTAATTCCATGTTTGTTACCTATGTAATTAGCCACTTGTACACTTAGCTCCCACTTTGCATATGGAATTATGATATCTGCACATGATTTAGACGCATAATTGGATGCCTATTTTTGTGTGCAAAAAGGAGTGTAACTAACTGAAAATCCAACCTTATAGATATATTTTTAGTTTATTTACTGCATTCTGATTTTCAAAATGTGGATGTTGTTGTTTTCATATTCTCTATTTTATTCCTTTCATAGGTTTACAGCTGCACAAGAATTATTTAAAGGAGGAAAAAAAGAGACTATTATGTCATTCTAAGAGTCACTGGTGAGCAGGGAAGAATTGGCAAGTATAAAATATTTCATATTTTTAGGCAATGAATCCAAACCCAGAGCCTATAGGGTATTCATTTGGGATCTTCCAAAACCAAAACATGAAGAATGAGGTTTTGTTAAACCAAACCATTTTGTCCAAATCCCATTGAAAGGTCTTGTTGAGTTACATGCTACCAGTAGTGTGTTCAGGTTCAGTTAACACCAGTTCTGTTTTCCTGGAACTGAGGTGAACAAATTGCTTTCTTTTTGGTTATCTGTCCAAAGCTCAGCAAAATGATCAGATACGTTGCTCTAGTGTCTCTGCTGTGAAGCATGTTACATTTTGTACACATATTAGATAGTACATTTGACAGGCCCTAAGAAGAGCATACAGACACTTTATGAATGATAAATGCCAGTTGAGGGCCAAATCTTCTAAGCTCTGCTTGCAGACTTTGTAGTGTGAGCTTTTACAAAGACATATATATGGTGCCTTTGCTGTTTCTTTTCTTTTGTAAGATGTATTCAGTGGTGCACGGTGGTAAGAATGAAATAATAAACCATAGTGTGTCCCAAGATACTGACTAGAAGAATTGTTCTTCATCCTATAAGATTTGAAATTGTCTGCATCTTGGGTTGATTGCAGTTCTTTGTGTCCCTAAAGAGCAAAATGCTTGGGGTGTGACCTCCCGCACTGACCATTTCTTTTGACATATAATTCCCATTTATCTAGCACCTTTCATCTGGCTATCTCAAAGTACTTCACAAATTTTAGACTCATCACATCCCAGTGAGATAATATTATATGTTTCATTGATATAAAAATGAGGATCAGAGAGCGTTATTGACTTACCCCAGGTGCTTGAGGAAGTTAAAGGCAAAGCCAGAAATAAAACCCAGGAATGTTGACTCCCAGGTTCCTCTCTAACTAGAAGATAGCACTCTCTCCTACTCAGTTTAACCTGTAGGGCTGATGGAAACTTTTTCTACAAAACTGTTTTTCCTTCAGAAAATTGGGATTGTGATTGAATGAATTTTTCAACAAAAATGTTTGTAGCTGTGGAAAAGTTTAATTTTTCAAGGAAAAACCAAATCACCCAAACTGAAATATTTTGGCCAAAACCAAAAATATTTTAATTTGGATTCACTGCCTTAGAGTCTCTTGGAAGTGGTAGTTTGGTTACCTCATGTTCCCAATCTCTTCTATGGGTTAGGATCTCTGATCTGACTGGTTGCCTCATCATGCTGCAGGGGACTCCCATATCACATTGCCTTTCCTAACCAAGAAGTGAGTTCATGGTGCATCATGGGTGTTGTAATCTGACCAGGGAGCCTGATTTCTAGGGGAGAATGGAGGGATGAAGCAATCACACTTCTACTCCTACAAGACACTTAAGGAAGCTTAAGTCAACCTAAACAAAGCCATGTCCACACTGGGCTTTTCTTAAGTTGACTTAAGCACTTCCTTAAGTCAATTTAAGGAAAGCTTCAGTCGACTTAATAACTCCTCGTTTTAGGTTGACTTAAGCCTTAAATCGACTCCTTAAGTCGACTTAAAGCCAGTGTGGATGGGGATTCGTGCCTAAATCGACCTTATTAAGTTGGAGCTCATATGATGAAAGTATTAGACAAAAATGAAAAAAAAATCTAAATTTTCTAAATTTGGACTGAAAAAAAAATTCACCCAAACCTAATAAGCATCTGCTTCTGTTGATTCCAGAAACTTTGGTAACTGCATATATTCTGGATCTGCTTTTTCCCCAAGGAGATGGTCACTTTGCATGACCACACATTTCACACAATGTATTTTGATTATATTTATATATTTAAAATGGAATTATCTTTGCTTTACAAGTGCTGACAGTTTGTTACAATTAAAAGCCTTTTTTTGTGAGCAGTCTTGAGCTACTCTCATCATGTGAGCTCCATTTTGTTGTTTGATACATGCATTAGCATAAGAGCCAGCTCTTTCACACTCAAGTTCCCTCGTACTTCAATTTATCCACCTAGCTTTTTGTTAATTTTTTTTCCACCACCCTTCATTCTCTTGACCTGTTATTACATTTGTGATGTGATGGATCTTTTAGAGAAATATATTCAAAGGCTGCTGCTATGACATCAGGGAACTCACTTATACAAAATTTGACATTTTACCTATTCTGTCAGGAACTGCTGGCTTCCAGTTTGTTACTGAACTGATTGCTATTGATTTCAAAGTGCACTGCCTTAGATTCTAGTACCATCCCACCTTACCAAACATATTCATTCCTACCTTCTCTCATCTCTCTCTCAGCATGCTCTGGCTGATGAAAGTCTGATTATGAAATGGATTCGGATTACTTGACACAGGTGGGGCTTCCTGATTAACTGCTAATCATGTCATACATGGGACATGGGACTCACATAAGAGATGTTCCCATGTATTTGCTGGAATGATCTTTCTCCTCTTAAAAAAAGAAAATAAAATAAAAAGAAAATATTTCTGCTTTTTAACAGCACCAAGGCACTGTGGAGCATGTACAGGAGTAGGAGACTGTTACATGCAGTTTTGGATGATTAACATCTTTCAGCTTCAAGCATTCTAATAAACACGAGGAGTACAATGAGATGCAAATATATTCTTGCCCAGGTATGTAAAGGTGTCTGGTTCAAGGACAGGATAGGAACACAGGACTCTGTGACTGAGTCACCTGCAAAGGTGCCTGAACTCCACACAAAGATATGGAGTTATTTCTACTGACTCATGCAGGTACATGTGTACCATAAGCTCCAAGGCAGGACAAGGAAGCAGCAGAAATGAAGGGCAGGACCAAAGGGGCCCTTTAAGAAAACGTCTCTAGGAACAGCCAAAGTTGGAAGAAAACATCAGCTCCAGTTTCCATTTTGTGGCATTTAACTTAACAATAAACATGAAGCCTCAGAATGAAGGTAAATTTGGATCATACCCAGCACGCGCATTCTCCGTTCACAGCAGAGTGGAAGCACCTGCTTACATACACTCTGAATTTATTTTTAAATCCAATTACTGACCTCCAGAGTCATCCAGTCCCCAGTGCCTCTTACTTAATTCTTTTACTTCTACAGGAGCATTATTGCACTATATCCATGAACACCAGGATTCATTCCCACTCCTACCCCATCCCCCTGAGTCTCCTTTCAGGTTCAAGTCCTGCTAATAGCCTTGCTCTTCAGCCTAGCTTTCAATTAACCTGACAAGTCCTGTACCACTCATTTTAATAGCTCTGTTTCCTCTGTGTAAAGTGCTCTGGGGTTCTCCATATGAAAGGCACATACAGGTGCTATTGTATTTTATTGTATTATTCAAAAACCGAACAACAGAGGTACTAGCTAGTTGAGCTGCCAATGTTCAGTGATTGCCGCGAGGATGCTGTGGGGCATTTTAAATAAACTATGTGTGATTTCCATACATGTGATGCTATTTAAGTAGTGGCTATGACAGACAAGTGCATTTGAGGAAAGGGATGAATGCAGTTGAGATTTCATCTGCTGACAGGTCAACAGTAGAGCAAGCAGCCTGAGGAAAATAAATTTTAACTTGACCATAAAGAGCCAAAGGACAGGCAGTACAAAAGGAAGAATATAAACAAACACGGTAATAGGACCACATTGAGTGGCAGGGAAAGAAGACGAGACGGGAGTTTGGTGTGATGTGTGACTGAAGATCTGACCAACTCACAAAGAAGTCATTGATCATTACAGGACATGCCTCTGCTCTCCAATTGCCCTAAAGATTGGTTGGTACTCATTTGGAATGTATGTGGTAATCCTAACCCTTTAGCATGGCCCAAAGGGATTTCAGTAGGAGTAATGGGAAGAAATTCAGCAAAGGAAAGTTGAAAGTGAATGCCAAGGGGAAATGTCCCTACCAGTCACATCTGCTAGACTGCAGAATAGTTTCCTAGGGAAGTAGCAGAAACGTCATCATTGGAGCCATTTAAAACTGGATGAGGCAGAAAATTTAGGGCTGGATTCTTCTCGCAGTTGTAATGGGCTAAATCTGACCGCAGTAGCGTTATTCACTGTTTGCACTGATGTAACTTAGTATTGAACCTGGCTCCTACAGAACAGTTGTTCATTGGCAAGGATGTGGATTACATGATCTAACTGGTCTCTTCCACTCCAACTTGTATGGGTCAAAGCTGGAGGAGAGCTAAGACCGTGGAACTCCCACTGATTCTAATGGTTTTGGTCCTTGTAATTCTGCAATTATTCTGAACATGATACTGCCTGAAAGGTAAATTTATTGGTGTGAGCTGACACACTTGCAGAGCTGTCACCTTTTTAACAAAACTTGCACCTATTTGGGGGCTTTGAGTCCATTTTATCTCCCCCTTTTCTATTCTATCCACAAATCAACTTCAATCTCTCCAAAACTTGGAGTTATTTACAGCTATAAATCATGTTTCCTAAACATAATTGTGGGAAGCAATTTTCTTAAGACTATAAAACCTATTTTTGTTTGTACATTTTAGAAGATTAATTACATGGCAAGATTTGTTAGCACAGCTAATTGAAATGTGGCGTGACAAAGACTTTTTCAAATGTGCAGGAAGGATTTAGAATGTTTTGCTGCATTATGTATTTGTTGACTTTCGTTCAATAGTTCTGAACATTCTTCTGTATGTGAAAGGACAACTCCTCAAGTAATTTAAATCCAAAAATTGGCCTGACTAAAAACTGCTGGGCCAAATCCTGATTTGGTGACTCCTCTCAAATTAGTGAAGTTACACCAGCAGAGAATCTTGCCTGCTATATTTTGAGGACCTGGATGACTTAATGACTTTGGTAATGGCTATCATACAGACCTATTCATAGCTAGAACTCTGGTCCATATTGGGTCCAAGTCAGTCATGGCCAGAATTTTTTGCCATTAGTAGATGTTTGGTGATCCATAAGTAAGCAAGTTGGCCATATTGGATCAGTTCTTAGTGGACAGGTGAACCCCTTCAGGACATAGCTCGGGGACAGTATGGAAAATCATGCACTGCTGTTGCTGACGATGTGCCTTTTCTCCGGAAAGCTCTCCTTGGGTCCTGAAACTTTTGAAAATGGGATTTAGGTGCCTAAGTCATCTAGGTGCCTTTGACATTTTTCCCAAAATAAGCAACATCTTTCAGGCAAACTTTGCCTTTTTCCCTAATGAGGACATGTTGTTGTCATGCTTATCATATAAAGGAAGCCTAACTGCTGTAAGAAATGTAACCATTTTTTGCTTCAGTAGCCCATGATTCCTCAATACCTTGTCAGTAGATTAATGCACTACATGAGTGTGAGGTATAGGAGGGTGCTAATCTTAAGTATTTGCTATGTGAGCTCAGTATCCAGTTATCCTCTTAGGTGGAGAAACCCATTCACCTTTTCTCCCTGTGGTCTTCTAGCTACAGCCTGTTGCTCACATCTATCCTCATTCACAGCTGGACATCACCATTGCTGAACAGGTATAACAGCAGGCAGAATGTAACTATCTGTTCTCCCTTTGTTATACATATTTCTCCTTTCCTTTCTATTTTACAGGCCCCTCGAGATTATTGTACTAATATCATTAAAAAAGAAAATCATTTATTACAATGTAAAAGAAAATGCTCTTCACATCACAGCAGCTGAGAACATTGAGTCACTGCTGTACAGCATACATAATTTCCAAAGCCAACTACCCTTATCCTGCATATGAATACTTACAGTTAATATTTTGATTCATTGCCTCCTTCACAATATCTATGGGTGCGTCTACACTTACAAATTAAGTCGACTTAAGCTTGCTTAAGTCGACTTAATTTAATCGGCATCTACACTACATTTTCCTTAAGTCGACTTAAGCAGCAGCTTATGTCGATTTAAGGAAAATTAAAGTCAATTTTATAAAACCTAGTATAAAGTTGACTTTACTGGCTAAATCGACTTTATTAAGTCGATTTAGCCAGTGTGGACGCAGATTAGCCCTAAATCAACTTAAAGTCGACTTAAAGGGCTCCAGGGTTCCCCCACTGCCCTCCCTGCCAGGGTGGCTGGCACAGCCAGAGCCTGGCGTGCCTCCCCACAGGGCAGGACACAGCCCTGCCCACCCTGCTCCTATACCCTGCCAGTGTCCCTGTCCTGCTCAGCCCCCATTGTACCCAGGTACAATGGGGCAAACGCTGAGCCCCCGGCACTTGGCAAGGGGTGCCCCTCCTGCCACTGTGGACCAGTCCCAGGTCCACCTAGCCCCTAGAAGTTGACTTAGGCATCCAGTGTGGATGCTCTAAGTCGATTTGGCAAGGTCCCCTTGAAGTCGACTTAATTTTATAGTGTAGGCATGCTAAGTCGACTTAACAAAGTCGATTTAAAGTCAACTTTATTAAGCGACTTAGCAAAGTCGACTTATTTGGCCAAGTATAGACATAGCCTATGGGGCCAGATCTTCAGCTGGTGTAAACTATTATAGCTTTGACTTCAATTGAATGATGATTGACACCAGTTGAGGACCATCTTGGCCCCTTATGTGTGAGAATGTGGGTCAACATTTTCTAAAGCAAGGGCTTATTGTTACACTCTTGAACTCATATTTTGGCACCTCAATGAATGTTTTGATTTTGTAAAGTGCTGAATAACCAGCAGCAGCCAGTGAAGTCAATAGGAGCCTTGTCTGGGTCCTCAACACTTCTGAAAGTTGAATCATTCATTTAGGTACTTAAACATAGATTTTGGTACCTGACTTCAGCCCTTTTTTTGAGAATGCTGCCCCAAGTACTTTAACAAATGATCTCTATCTTACACAAACAGATTTTTAATAGACTTGGCTTTCGATTTCATCTAGTCTTATTAAAAGGTTTATTAAAATTCTCCCCTCCCCACTGGAAGGTTGTTTCCTCAATATGTACAATTTTTGTTCTTACCCCATCATCACTCTGCTCCTACACTCATTCCATTTCTTACTATTCCTCCATTCAGATCCTTCCCACTTTACTCTTATTCTGGGACTTTTCACTTTCTCCTTTCTTCCACCAAAAGAACTTGCATTCTTCCTTTTCTTCCTCAATTCATACAGATTGGTCACATTCTTTTCTGTTACCCTGGTGCAAACCCACCCACCCAGTGTAACCACACGCAGATTTTGGCCCAATAGCTGTCTATAGTGAATCAGCAGGTTCTTTTCCAATACCCTTCTCCAGGCTGTTGTGTTTGTGAGGACTATAAATGCAAGGGATCGTTAGAGCAAATTCAAATATTGTGCTCAATGGTCTGATAGCATAAAAGGGGAATCAAGTGGAGCATGCTTCTTCTGCCAGGAACTCAAAATCTCTTGGCAAACTCTCCCCTTCGGGGCTAGTTTGTTGCTCTTCAGCCCCCTCTTTACACTGTTCCCCTACAAAAATACAGTCAGGGGTATCAGACTATGGGCCACAGCCTTCTAGGATCAGAAGCACCCCTGATAGCCAGGAACCTGTAAACATGGGTGCTGGCTCCCTGGCTAACAAACAAAGCCATCCACACAGTGCAGACGCCTTGCGAAAAGTACTAAAAGATGCCCTGAGCTCACCTTCCCCTCTTCTGAGGCATGAGAAAGAATTGAACTAGCATGTCCCTTTTCTCACGGTAAGCAGTGAGAAGCTATGTTTACAGCATCCTAGAAGCTCAAAATTCAGCCTCAGAGCAGCATATCACTGAGGAGTCAAGGCAGGAACAAATGAAGCTAAGCTAGGCCCACAGGTACAGGGAGTGGACAAAGGAGATAATCTTATGAGACGGCTTGAAATCTCATCTCTACTTCAGTGAGAGCTGAGATCACTCAGCATCTTGCAGGATGAAGACAACTGTTTGAGTTTGAGTATAGGCAAATATTCTTGTCTTTGGCATCCTCTCCATGTGGGATATTTTACAAGTTCTAAATGCCTCAGTTTTTTTCCTCTGTAAAATCTTACCTACTGCTCAGGATCTCGTGCGTGGTTTTAATTTACTAAGGGGGGCCATCAGGAAAGGGTTAAGATCTCTAAGATCACCATTATCACCATTATAGATTTGTGAAATTTGGACAGTCTGGATCAGCCTCCAAACTGAACCCAAACCACAAATCTTTTGAAGTTTGTCTCCCAATTGCTGGCACAGGCAGCTTTCTCAGGGAATCTTCCAGCTCCCTGCTAAACTGGGTTTATTTTTCTTCCATTAAATTTACTTCCCCACCTATCCCCCAAAGTGTATTTGCTGAGAGGTGTGGACGGTGTTTGGCAGCTACTCTTCCACATGTTTTCTGCTAAATGAAATTTGCAGACACATTGGCCTGTTTGACAGGAACAGTGAACCACCCCAGAATTTGCTAAAGAGAAAAAACCCAGATGTAGCATCTAAGGTTTTTCATGCTTTTTCCTTTTGGTTGTGGAGGCATTTTCTCAACTATGCTAATTACATTATCATCCTAATTCAAGCTTCATTAAAGCACTTGTAGTCCTATTGCCTGGGGCTTAGAGATTTCACTGTCTTTAAATAATCCAAGGGAGTTAAAGAAACTTGTATGAGAGATTGTATGTGGCTGTCTCTGCTATGTGGCATGGAGAGCAGTATCTCCAACCAGGGGGTGGCTGAATAGAGTTCCATAGGCCACAGAACGAGGGGCCCATAGCCCAACCATTTTTTAGTCCATACTAAGTCAGTATGGCAGTGATGAAGTGGTCTGGAACAACACTCCAGCTGCATGGTTGCAATGCCAGTGATATTTGGTCTGGATGGAGGGGCAGCCAGACAGAAGAGAGGCCAAGCCAAAGGGTGTTCGCGCCTGTGGCATAGGGAGTCTGTTCCATATGTTGGTGAACAAGGGAGAACTTGCCTCATGGTGGCATTAACTTATGCACTGTGTGGATACAGAGAGGGAATGCATCTGGCCAAGGCAGACAAGCTAGCTTGTCAAAAATGAGCAGCCAGGATCCACTCCTCTCATTAGAAGAGGGATGTTGCTGATGCCTTCTCTCTGGCCTTTTCCATTGACAGTTTGTCAGTTCCCACCTCTTCTCCCAGCAATTTGGGAAAGAGACATGCCCTCATCCCAATATCTGGAGCAATTTACAACTCTTATCCTGAATGTTTAAGGGACGAATTGGGTGAGCAAGCAAGGAGGGCAAAGTTCAAGGAGGAAAAGAGAGATGGGTGTGGAAGGAGGGTGAACTCTATCATGGCTATGACTGTCACTTCCTGCGTATAGGGGAGGGAATAATTGTCTTAGGTTTCTTCCTGACTTCTCAATCCTCATAGTAATTTCTTGAAAGATGGGTATGGGTACTTGGAACCCCCTCTGGTTTTTCATGTCTTTTATTATTTCATTTTAAAATGAATATATACTGCCCTATTAGCAAGTTCTCCTCATTCAGCTTTCTAGAGAAAAGCTGTAGGTTTATTGGTAATTCTTTCCATATTGACTGGGTTTTTAAAAGGAGCTTGAACTTCTGTAAAAATGCAGAAAATTTTGACTGCTGTTTCAAAATTCACCAGGGAAGGATACCTATCCTTTAACCACAAATGAGATCCATTTGGACTGTTATCAGCTTACTGATGCTTTCCCACTGTTTTGCTTGACTAGCTATGGGCTTGCCATGGCCTCACACTGGCAAAGGCCAGGGATCCATGTCACAAAGGATTACTCCATGAAACCAACCCTGTTGTCACTCTGTACTACTCTCACCCCATCCCCTCTAAGTACATTGGGCTAGATTTTTAAAGCCTTTTTCCCTCTGTGTCTGGCTCTTGTCATAATTATCTATGCCGTGGTTATATCAAGTCTAGATTGTTCTAATGTGCTCTGCATGTGTGCATCTACACTTACAAATTAAGTCGACTTAAGCTCGCTTAAATCAACTTAATTTAATCTAATTAATTTGCCCTAATTTAATTTAAGCAGCAGCTTAAGTCGATTTAAGGAAAATTAAAGTCAACTTTATAAAACCTAGTATAAAGTTGACTTTACTGGCTAAGTCGACTTTATTAAGTTGACTTAGCCAGTGTGGACCCAGATTAGCCCTAAGTCAACTCTAAGTTGACCTAAAGGGCTCCAGGGCTCCCCCACTGCCCTCCCTGCCAGGGTGGCTGGCACAGCCAGAGCCTGGCGTGCCTCCCCACAGGGCAGGACACAGCCCTGCCCACCCTGCTCCTATACCCTGCCAGTGTCCCTGTCCTGCTCAGCCCCCATTGTACCCAGGTACAATGGGGCAAATGCTGAGCCTCCTGGCACTTGGCAAGGGGTGCCCCTCCTGCCACCGTGGACCAGTCCCAGGTCTACCTAGCCCCTAGAAGTTGACTTAGGCATCCAGTGTGGATGCTCTAGGTCGATTTTGTAGGGTCCCCTTTAAGTTGACTTAATTTTTGAGTGTGGACATGCTAAGTTGACTTAAATTAACAAGTGTAGATATAGCCTATGGGGCTAGAACTTGGTGCCTTTTGGAATGCTGCAGCCTGCTTATTAAGTGGAATTTCACATTGGGAGCATATTAGACCAGCATGTTCTGAACTGCACTTATTTCCCATAAACTTCCAGGTGCAATTCATAATGGTAATTTTAACTGATAAAGCCCTAAGTAATTTGGGACCTGGTAACATAAGAGATAGGCTATCTTCACCTGTTTTACTGCCACACAAGAGATCAGCAGAAATGTTCAGGCTGGAGCTCCCTCACTATAAACAAATGTTTGCAGAGGGCAGGATATTCTTTGGGCGGATTCATCAGGTTTGGATTTCACTTCCTGCCTTTGTCTGCCAGAACCTGCATTTGTTAACATTCCAAGAACACTAAAAAACCCACCTTTCCCCCATTTAGTTAAGGCTGTTGAGGTGGTTATATTTATGGGCACTCCTTTGTTTAGGTTTATATTATAATTCTTTGTGTATGGGTGATGGGCCCAGAGTATTGGAATAAATAAATAAAAATACATAGCTTTGAACAAATTCTTCTCCTTCTCAAGTCAGTTGTAAAATTCTCATCATTTTCAATGGGAGCAGACTTAGAGGAATTCTGATCACTTTAAAAAAAAAAAAAAATCTCACCCAGGCACCATGAATCGAGCTGGGGTTTTATACTGCATTAGTAAGGAGGTGTTTGCCCTTATGAAAACACATTCTTCTGCACTGTTGTTCTGCAGTTAAGTGCCACTCTGCCATTTCACTCATGTAGGTTTTTAGTCTTGCTATTCAAATATATATCCGAGACACTTCCAATAAGGGGAAACTAGTAGTTATTTTATATTGATTTCAATGGGAAAAAAAACCTACTGACCATTTTGTGAAGAACTCTTAATGAAACCTAACAAAGAAGACAGGGGAAAAAAGGTAAAAAGGACTGCATTAAAACAATACAAATTATTTTTCATTAAACTTTTAAAATAGCTGCTGCTCACCAATAGTGTGAAGGTTTCATATTATTACGTTTTGGTTGGCTAGTGACTTTAAAAGTAATTTGTAGTTTAAACATGTATTTGAGCTAATTTATGCATAAGCTTTCAGGAGTTGTGATGTGACTATTTACATAATTTTTCAAATATTCCTGCCTTCCTTTTATGAAAAAAGGATCAAAGTGGTTAAAGACATGGTTTCCTTTTTTGTCTTCTGTCTTTAAAGAGAAGACAAAGAGATTTGCTCTATAAAGGAAATTTTTTTGTGCATAACATTTTTACAATGAAATATAAAAATCACATAAAACTTGTCTGGTTTGGGGTTTTACAGATTCAAAACACAGAACAGGTATGGTTAAAGATTCACTAACGATCAAGCTAACCTGAGACCAGTTTGAAATCAATCAGAGCATGTGACACTGAGGAACGTGATGGATTATTTTTTCCCTACCGTTTTTTAAAAAAGGAAGAGTTGAGGAAAAGAAGGGAAATTAGAGAGGCACTAGCCAGAATAAAAATACTATGCACAGAGCTCTGAAGACAGGTCTAAAAGGGAGTGAATTCCATAGGTAAGATTCATAGACTCATAGACTTTAAGGTCAGAAGGGACCAGTACGATCATCTAGTCTGACCTCCTGCAAAATGCAGGCCTCAAGACCTCCCCCACCCACTCCTGCAATAGGCCACCAACCTATGACTGAGATTCCCTATGATTCCCTGAAAGGCCTTTCCTAAAGCAAGGAACTTTGGAAAGGAGAAGAAGTAGTGTCCAACCACTCTCAATACTCTTGAAGAGACACTATATTTGTGTAGCAGTCATGTCTACACTGGGAAGTTTGTTAATGGAGTTTCAGTTCCATATTCAGGGCCAGATGCTCTTTTAAACAGTGCCCTGTATAGCACCTTGACAGTGCAAAGAGGCTTGTTTGTGTCCACTTATATCCAGCTTGAAGGCTTTACACCACAGGAATGGTACAAAGGAACTTCAGTGTAGCTGAGAATCAGAACCCTGTGATTTTGTGACTTCATGTTGTCAGTCACTGCACAAACCACATCTCTGGCCCCTGCTGGTCTGTTGCTCTGCTCCCCCCATCGGTTCTCAGGTTATGAGCTCTTTGTTGGGGTAGAACCAAGATTCCCCTACTCTCAGAAAGGGCCTTGGGCTGCAGTCTCCTGGTACTAATCATGATTACCTGAGTAAGCCTGATTCGGGCCATTCTGCGAGCAATGAGAATGGTATCCAACAGCCAAACAGTCTTCTTAAAGCAAAATATTATTTATTCAGAACAAAAACATGTCAGGGAAAGATCTTAAAACAACTGCAGGCTCTACACATGTCTAACTTATCAGGGTCCCCCCTGTGGAAGATGGAAAGCCTCAGCTTCCAGTAGTAGGATCCCCCAAAAGCCTAAGATTGCTACAGTCTGGATGAAAATGTGTTCCCTTAACTCACAAAAATCAGGTCACACCTCTCTGTGGCAGGTATTGGCCTTTAAAAATGGTTTAGGCTTTTTCATCATCCACCTTGTCAGAAACACCACTTTTTAGCTTTTTTAGCCCTTGACCGACATTGGGAATGATCAGATCAAATAAGGTTTGCAGCTTGTTGGAGACAAGATGTAGGACTCTTGAAACTAAAATACCTACCCATTGTCTTTCAAGTGTGCCCTGTCATCCTTTTTATCTGGAAGTCATTGGGTTGTCTTCCTGCTTGTTTTTCCCAGAAATTGTCCTATTAAGCTAGATCTGTACATTCACACAGAAAAGTCTAAGAACCCACAGTAACTTCACTTTGTCACTTAGCTTAAATACAGAATTCCTAAAATTACATGTCAGTTCTGCATCTGCTACGTGATTTTTCCCCCTTATAAATCAAGGAACCTCCAAAACTACTATTTATCACTCCAAAAGAAATTGAATCTGGGTTCTATAGCATCACATGGAACATTATACTAACAAAATCAATGGGTCCAATTTTGTCCTTTGGTATATACATATAACATTCCTACTTATCTTGGTTTCCTGAAATGGAGCTGTATAACAGAGCAGAATGTGTCTCAAATCTGTTTTAAGCAGTTAAGCAAATTAGGTGTTTATCTCTATGTAGACTTCTGCTCAATATATTCATAAGGAGACAGCACAGATACAAATCCGCATACGCACACATAACATGTTTTCAATATAAGATGAGGATGTCATATATGAACATATGATTTATTGTGGCATGTTGAAACAAGATCTGGCAGAGCAATTATTTGTGCAAATTGCTGTCAGACATTCATTTTTTGAAGCTTCTGGTATGGAGTCCTAGAGTTGTGTTATACTGTATAACAACTTAAATTTCATTTGCACTGAAAATGTGCTCTCTGAGACTCCAGCATTACACCCGCAAAAAGTGTGCATCAATCTGTGGATAAAAATAAGTAAATACATGTCTTAGCATCCACTTTGAATCCACAAACGTAGACTCCACTTTGTAGAATTTGGCAGGTAAAGTTTTGGGGTCATGTTTGAAAATTTGACCCATATATCTACCCAGGGGGTAAGTAGATCTAAAAAAATTCAAGAACCATTTCAGCTTTGACTTTTCAACTGCCTTGCTCACACATGCACAAATAAGACTACAAATTATGTTTCATCATTTTCTTACATAATATTGCAGGTTTGGATGTGCTAGATAACTTCTCTCATTTTTAGTCTTAAAATTGGAAAACTGCTCTCAAACTGGGTCATTAAAACTTGCTCTGAGTACATGCACTAGACTAGAGCTATACCAGCTAATGCTTGATTTTCCGTAAGTGTATCCAGCAATGTACAAGAGCCACTTATTTTTGAACTTCCAGATTCCTTTGAAATTTCCTTTGTGGGGAGGGAAGCATAGTTCATTTTGATTAGTGATCACTCAGTTATAATTTTTTCTGACAGCAGAACAAAAATATTATGTTGGGTGTTTTTTCAGAGCTACATTGCACTATAATGTGAGAGGGAGAATGGGCATACTGTGAAACTGATATAGCTTGAAGATTTCACGTGCACAAAAGGTCTAAAAGCAAAGTGATCCTACAATTGCTGTTTTGTGCCTAAACCACCTTCTATTCTGATCTCAGAATACTTACTAGAAAGTGAACCCCAAAACTATAGATATTATAACAGCTTCTGCATTTCTTTCATCTTTCAATCCATTAACTGAGTCATGATATAATTGTAGAATGCCAATTAGATGAGGAATGCTAGTCATATAAATATAGAAATAAACATGATTATATTTATTTCTTGAAGGAGACACTTGTCTTTCAGACTGCATGGCTTCCTTAATATTTTATAGTCTCAAAATGAAAAAACACATCTCACTTTACATTCCTCTGGGTGGTATATTTAGGAAGAGCTACAAGCTAATAGCAATTTTTTCAGCAATATAGAGCTCACATGTAGGCAGTAGTCCTCATATTTAGTTCTCCTCACTGTAGGATGGGTTGATATAGAATAAAAGATTGATCCTAAACTTGTGTGCATAGCTACAGCAAAGCCAATTGGACTACTTGGGTATCAGTCAGAGCTATCTCCTTCTGTCAGTTGGCAAACAGGAATTTCAGAAGAGTAGGTGTGGATCTTGCATAAATGTAGACAACTTAGTGAGCTGTGTGTTTGGCTTATTTTTTGTAGTGTCCTTGAGGGCAATATGGCTGAGTTTTGGGGTCTTTAATCAGACCGAGTGTTTGAAGTCTTAGCAATTAAAATATCCCAAATGGCAAGGGGACAACACTGACCAATACAACTAGCTATATAAACCAGTTAGGAAGCAACTGTGAAGCCAGCAAACAGGAGAGGCTACTTGTGATTTATGACAGAATGTGTAGGAGCTTTTTCCTCTAGATAAAGTTCTGCTTAACCAGCTACAATGCAACAATCATGGAAATCTGCAAGGGATATGCTATGTTCCCTTTCCTGGTTGAAGAGAAAGAATTCCTGTGCAAGCTGATGGCTGTATAGCTGTATTAAAGGAAATAGATTTGTAATTTGGAATGGCAGCTATTGACCCAGTCTAGTATTTGAGACACAGAAGAGATGTTTTACAACCCAAATTGATCATTAGCTCCACAGACTCAATTGGAGAACAATTGGTCTCGAAGGAACAGGAGAAAGAGGAAAACAGAGGATTGGTGTTTTGGGACTGAGTAAGGAGAGAGGAGATGATATTCTGCACAGCCAGAAGCAGAAGAAAAGGGACAGTCTGAGACCACAAGAAAAAAAAAATCAATATATGCAGTGGAATGCAGTTGCTTTTAGTCTCTGCATCTGCTGCTGTAAGTGTCTTTCTTGGAAGACTCAGCTGAAGAAAAGTATGAGGGATGTCCATAAAACACATGCAAGGATGGTTGCTCACCTCAGTCCATTAAGATGTTAAAAATTCTGTTTATCAGCTTGCAACTGTCAGTTTGAAAAACTTTTAAAGTAAATTTTTTTGCAAAAAAAAAGTTCTAAATATTTTTCTGTTAAAAATTCTGCATTTTATTATCTCTACTCATATGTTTAAAGATAGAAACAATATTTAACACTACTTGGGAAACATAGTTGAAAGTTTAGAAGTAGTCATCATTTAGAAGTAGTAGCCATTACTAGACTTGGGAGAACGAGAATGTAGTATAGTAGTTTCTCCAAAAGTGCTGATGTCTTGATTCACGCCTCCAGGCTGGATGGAAACTTGCTGTCCTCATTTCCTGATTTCATCCTATTTATGGATATTAACTCATCACGCAGAGACACATCTTGGGACAGGGGCGTTAGTTTGTTAATTTGCCTCCCTTAATGGCAGCTTCTGAAGGGGCTATTCTGGGTTCATACCGCAAAATAAACATCCCATACAACAAAACCATTTCATGCAGATGAGGTGTTTGAAGGAGAGAAATAACAGCAGGTGAAAAGAATGATCTTTCAGTGTCACTTGAATGGGCTTGCCACTTTGTGTCATAAGCCTGAGAAGCAGAAGTTCATGTACTTGAATAGAAAATACATGAGAAATACTCAGCCTTGCCTCACATTCAAACAAGGCTGAACAAAAGTGCACTTTCAAAAAGGTTTGAGTTTAACAAGATACTGTAGAGGGACAGGTGGAAAGAATGCACGCCGCTCATTACACCACTCTTTCTGGGGTTAGAGGGAATTGTCAGACATATCCTGTGATTGGACACTATCTGAAGTCCACTGTTTCCCTTTGTACACATTTCATGAAGTAACTTAAAAAACTTTTATAAAAAAAATAAAAATCCATAACCTCTAATATGCTGAGCACTTTGGGGCCGGATGCTCAGCTGAGGTAAGCTAGTGTAATTCCATTATCTTCAATGAATCTATATCAGTTTATACCAGCTAAGGGTCTAGCTCTTTGTTCTTGCTTCCTATGTCTTAGACATGAAGTACCAATTCCAGCAGGTCTCACAGAGAAGACAATGATATTTAAAAAACCTTAAGGTAATACCCCACAACAGGTTTAAAAAGGTGCTCCTTCTCTTACCTCTTCACTACTGTTCATGAGAATGGGAGAGAAGATTGTGTACTACCATTTTGTGGAAATGGCATTGACAACCGTTCTCCTGTGCTCTGACATCTTCTGCTGCTGTTCTGGGTCACTGTCAGTATTTGTCTAGGCAGCTCTTTTGGAACTCCTCTGGGAAAGAAGTGTATGTTTTAAAAATTGAAACAAAAACTGTGCACTACTGTTTTCCTTGCCCTTTCAGTAATTAACCTGAGATTAGGTAACACACGTTAGCAGATTGAAAACTGTTTGGGCAGGGATCGTGTTTTAATTATGATCACACAGTGGCAAGTATATCTGGACTCTGGACTTCAGGTACTCTGACAGCACATATAATAAATAATGATATAGGCACCTGTTATGATGGTGGATTATTTTGAATGCAATAGCCTTTAAACATAGGCTACCAAAGAACCTTCAAATCATAGTGACTTTTGATCACTATTGACTTGAGTTAGATTTGAACTCGTAACCTGCATGTAAAAGGTTCTATAGCTCACTTCTAAACTTGCGAGCCATCTGGTAGCCAGTCCAACATACTATTTGATTAACTTTAAAAGTCCAGTCAGTGAGATCTCATACACTTGTAGCGGAAGGTGAGTGAGAACATAGAGTAGCATGAAGATTTTGCATAGAAGGAGACAGTCGACCTTAGTCAGCCAAGCTGGGAAAGTGAGAATCAGAATAAAGTGTCAATATGGCTGTCAGGTGTACCCTCTGCATTTAAAAAACATCATGAATCAATCAGTGTTTTACAAGGTCCTTCCATACACAGCCATAGGAAAGCATTTGCAATAAAAATGAAGAGTTGTGAAAACTGCCAAATCTATCTGAACAGAGTCTGGATAGCACTATCAGTATTATTCATAATTCAATTAAGGCTCTGTTAGTCTCTAGAGTCCCTTGTTTTACAGCCAAATTTGCAACCATCACGCAAAGATGTTGTGGTGCTGTACTGCACTTTTATTGCTGTCATTAAAGGAAGAATGCAAAATCATGAAACCAATGTTATTAACACAATATTTATGCTTATGTAGGGCTTACTGGATGAGGCCATTTTTGGAGGTGATGTTTATATATGGAGAGCAGAGTGATATTCAAATCTAGACTTATTTATTAAAAAAAATCTTAAGAAAATAAATGCAAAAACAATCTTCTAGCATTATTGCCAAATTAATGCTAGAAGACCAAGCTCTCAAAGATAGGTTAACATTGCTGGAGCTATTTATATTCTCTATATACTATTCTTTCTATTTTCCTTTCCCTTGTTCAGTGTCAGTTTTCACTTACCATTTTTCTTAGTCATATAACATCATAAAATATACAGAATGTACTGCAACATGGCCCAGTTAACATTGTCAGAGCAATCAACTCTGGAATGACCTGATTTTTGATCTTACAAACTTAAAATTACTTTTTTGCACTTAACAGCTCTAAGATCAAACTGTCTTGTTTCTTCTTTAGAGAGAGAATATGTATTCTCTATTTTAAAGATTCATGCAACTGTTTGAATTTAAAGTTACATGAACTGTTCTGAAAAGGTGGGATTCCTGGCATGGCCCAAACTCCCAATCATCATATATAAAAGATTAAGGGCTTCAGCCTGCATTTTCTTTCCAACCCAAGTTCCCTTTAACTTCAAAAGGAATTTCTGGGGCTCAGTAAATGCAGGCTCAGCCACTTTGTGTGATCCACATCTCATAGAAGTCAGTGGAAAGACTCCCATAGACTGACAGACTCCCTATTTTAGATCTCAGCCCTTCAACTGAAGATATAGGCATCTGTGCACAGCGCCAATGACTACATTGGGGTACACATATGTGATACCATTTGTGGAATCGGCCCTTTTCTAGGATACTTTTACAGTTTGGGGTCGGTCTTTAAAAGTATTCATTTTACTTCTTCATGAAGTAGATAGAAGAAGTGTATGAATTTACTGTTGAGTTTTGGAGAAAAAGTCCTGCAGGGCTTTATTGTTTGTTTAGTGCTATTTACAAACATAAGGGAACAAACATGAGCACTTGCAGTCACTCTGGGCAAAGATTTGATTTGATTTGCAGACAGTTTAGAATTAATGATATGCTAGCAACACTTTTTAAAAAGTAGCACATCACATGGCTGGTGTGATTAATGTTCATACTATATTATGTCCTAAGGTATTCATTGTAATGATAATTATCTCAGACATCTTAAGTAATTATGTAATGGAAATACATAATTCCAGAAGAAGTCCTCTCTAATTTAGAGTGGCCACTTATTAAAAACATTACTAAGAGGCTAAAGGCTGAATATGGCTTAGTTTTTGAGATGATATAATTATTGTGCTTATTCTAGAGGTGCATATATTTATATTTAGGTCTTGGTATTTTTCTTGAACATCAATCAAGAAATTAAAGTTACATATTAAAAATCACTTTCCCCGTTTTTAAAGTTTTCATATTATTGGCATTAATTTAGCTCCAACAGAAGTGCAGAGCTAAACAGCAATTGGCATAAATTCTTCATGAATTAGCTGTGACTATCTAGTCTGCTCAGGAAGACCCTTATACATCTAATTAGTTTTGTCTTTTTAAAGTTCAGATTGAACCAGAAAAATTACTGTAATTATTGTTATCAGGAAAATATTCAGATACTTGAGCATTATATTGTGAGAGATAAGAGTATCTATCAATGCATACTTCCATCCATTCACTTGATTGTGTTTCTATATTATGTATTCAAAATGCCATCTGCATGATTCCTACCCTTTGTTTTCTTCAGTTTCTTCCTTTTTCTGGCATCATCCTTTTCTATTATTTCCCTTGTTATCTTTTTCTAAGTGCTTGACTCAACAACCCATTGACTTCACTGGGAGTTGAATCAGATGAAGTTTTCTCCTCTCTGTTGCCTGCCTTCTTTCCCCATCTCTTTGCTCTTAGTTCTCTTCAAGCATCTTCGCCTTTCTCTTATTCCTTCTTCTTGATCCTAGTCTTCTCTCTCTCTTTTGTCCTATTATTCCTCCCACGATATAGTCCTCTACTAACCTGGATTATACTTGATTATTATTACCATTCTTGTTTTTTCTAAAGTTGCACGCGCGCGCGCGCACACACACACACACACACACACACACCATTTATTGCCCCTCAGCTGCTCCATGCTGACTTGGGACAGTTTGCATAGAAACCTCAAACTTTTTGTATGGATCAGATTTATTTGGCCATCTACAGTATGATCTTCTGCCACCATTTTAAATTAATTTTCTATCCAATTTATTTTCATTTATATCTTCTTAGTTTAACTTTATATCTGATGCCTCTTCATTCATTAAAAGTAGAAAGGTTTTACTGTTTTTGTAACAGACATAATACTCGTGTCTGGATCCTTTCTTGAGTGGTTTTGGTCCTATCTATGAAATTATTATTGAACCACAGTCCATCATCAAGGGATATAAAATGCAACACTGCTAAAGAATCTATCCCATTTTTCATATTACTCAATGCATTTGGCAAGATGCTTTATAATCAAGGATCTTAGTTTTCTGTGATAAAAAACAAAAGATTCTGATAAAAAAGTAAAAGTCTGTTTTTCCATGATTAAAATGAAACACAGAACTTTAGTTTCCCTAGCCACATTATACATAGAGACATCAGTTGAATACAATGTTTTATTGATACAGTCATGACAGCCCAAGCCTCATTATGTATGGTTGATGGCCCAAGCCCCACCCATTTTTCTGATTATCTGATCTGGTTCCCATTAGATTGGTTAATCCGGTTTCCACTGTATGTTTTTAGGAATATGTTTTCCACAAAATATAAAAACTAAAGATTCTTTGAAAAAACACATATTCCACCACAAATGGATTTCTAGGATCCCTGTTTATAACTCTATAAAGTTTGATACTATGCTCTGGAGGAAGACAAACAATATCAGCTGGTTGCTTTGGATATATTCTGTAGAAGCTGCTCCTACAAGGGAGACATCCTCAGGGCTCCTAACTTGGGCTGCATCTACACTGGTAAATTAAATCAACTTAAGCTTGCTTAAGTCGACTTAATTTACCCTGCCGTCTACACTACAGTTTTCTTAAGTCAACTTAAGGAAAATAAAGTCGACTTAATTAAAATTAAGTCAACTTTATAAAACCTCCTTTCCACTAGACCTAAGGCTTAAGTCGACTCCCTAGAATCGACTTAAGCCAGTGTAGCCATGGGGTAGCCCTAAGTCGACTTAGGGCTACCCCAGGGCTACACCAATGCCCTCCCTGCTGGGGGGGGGCACAGGAGGAGCCTTGCATGCCCCCCCTACAGGGCAGGGCAGAGCTCTGCCCACCCTGCCCCTATGCCCTGCCAGGGTCCCTGTCCCCCTTTGCCCCATTGTACCTAGGTACAATGGGGAAAAGACTGAGCCCCCTCGCATTGGGCATGGGGTGCCCCCCTGCCCCCGTGGACCTGCCCTAGGTCCTCCTAGCCCCACAAAGTCAACCTAGAGCATCCAGTGTGGATGCTCTAGGTCGACTTTGTAAGTTCCCCTTTAACTTGACTTTAATTTTCAGTGTGGACACACTAAGTCGACTTAACTAAGTCGACTTAAAGTCGACTTAGTTAAAGTCGACTTAAATACACAGGTGTAGACATAGCCTTGCTGAGGTAGTGAAACCACATAAGCAACTCAACGTCACTTGACATGCCTACTTGAGAAACTGCCTCTCCCCATGTCACAGAAGTGATCAAAGACCCTTGAGCTTGACCCCCCACTGTATAAAAAAGAGGCACCTGATGGCAGAGCCTTCTTTCTAAGGACTTCTTTGGAGTGGTTTTTCCCCCTCCTCCAGTGCAAAATAACCCATATTTATTGAGTGTCAATCTGTCTTTTTCAGTGATCAGTGGTGGATGCTGAGAGTACAGTTGTCTAGTGGGACAGTTCAAGAAGGGCTTTAAGCAGAATTGGTCACATGACAGAAAACAAAATGATAAATCTTAAGGTGCCAAGAAGAATCATTGCTGTTCTGGCTGATTTTCTATTATAGCTCTCATTGTGTTTTTTAAATGTGCAGTTGGGGTTCTTAGAGGTTTAGCCTGGCATCCTTTGGTGTCAAGTCTCTGAGACCAAAATGTGTGTTTATATACAACGTCTGCTCATGTCTTTTCCTCAGAAAGTCATGTTAGGTATGGTATAGAAACAATGCACTTGTTAGCTCATCAAAGGCTGAATAGGGACAGGCTCCCCCAATTGCATAGAAAGAACAAACAATTGCTTCCTCGTTCACAATAAAACATTTCATAAGGTCTTAGTTTGGCTTATAGCCAGGTTTTCCCCATCATGGGCAGCAATGACATCTAGCATTTTCTTCACAAGAACAGCATCTCCTGCCCCTCAAAATGTTTCCTCATGTAGTTTCTTTCTTTTCAGATCTCCAAGTCTGTTCTGTTTTAATTTTAATGAGGGTGGTTGTTTTATAATGTTTTAGCAGTTAGACAGTTTTAACTTATTACAAATGTTTTAAGTGTTTTTATTAAACATTTTTCTAATCTTGCTGCCCTCTGCCCTATACTCTTTGATTTTTAAAAGTGGGATATTACAAAACTTCCATAATCATACTACTGCTATAGCTAGGCTTGGAAAGATCAATTTTTTGTTGGTAAATGTCCATTTCACCACTCACACAAACTGACAATTATTCCCATCAATAATTAAAATTTACATATAGGCAAAGAAAGAAAAATGCAGCTTGAGAACTTATTAGTTTGATGTGCAGGTCTTTACTTTGGATACTTGGACATGCGACATTGACAATTCATATTTTAATGATTATAAAGCTCTAACTTTTTGAATCTCAGCTTCTACTAATTAAATAATTGTCTGATCTCTAACAATTTCATGCTATTGTGAAGATTTTAATTGAGAAAAATAGAAAAATGCTTTAAAAATTGACATCTGCCAAAAGTATCTAAAAAAAATTGAATTCTGAATTAACATTCCTTTGAAATTCCCTTATGTATCCATTAGCTTTAGCTAGCTTCAAACCTAGTGCTTAATTATAAGTAACTTCTCCCACACAAGGCAACCTGGAAAACAGAGACTGTGAAATAAATAAGAATATACTGGTTCCTGGTACCAAGCCCATTGAAAGCAATGGGAGGCACTGTTAACTTCCATGAACTTTGAATTAGGCCCTTAACAGAAAGTTCCATGGCTTCTAATAATTTATCATCCCCATGAATTATTTAAAATTCCTCAACAGAAATGCCCCCTTGTAATGGCTTCCCTGTACTATAATTCTCCTGGGGCATTGATGACCTCCTGGCCATCCTGGGGATCAGCTCTGGCCAGGCATAGCACTCTCCTTTGTCGGTGTCTTTGTAGCACTAAAGATAAATGTATACCATAGTATTGCTTCAAACAGAAATTTCTATATGGAATATTCATTGATAAAAATACCATGCTCATTCATTCACTCGTAACTCCATATTGTAACCAAAACTCCATTTTGAATTGCTCTCTTCATTTTGTAATTCTCAGCCTAAGTTTTGCTGGGAAACTTCGTTTAGATGTGTTTTTAATTTAGTTTGGATGTGTGAATGAAGGGATGGGATCAGTCTCCAATTCCAGCCTGTCCTGATGACAAACTGCCGGCACCATCTTGATGGCTGAAGAACAATGCAATCAAAGCCTGCAAAAGCAAGAAGAATCCACCCTAAAAAGAAAGGGACAAAAAGCCCCATCAAAAACAAAATCAAAGTCACATCTGCCATTAACTGATGACTCATGGTCATACAGTACACTGAGGCAGTGTGACATAGCAAACCCATGAATAAAAAGATGGGTGAGACTGCATAGCTTTGGGTAATGTTCTGCATGCCATCCAAGAGTGTCTGTTGGGCACACAGCTGTGTGCCCAACAGAGACCCCACTCTTCCTCATATCCAGCTTCCCTGGCCAGGTAGCTGCCATGAGCTGCGAACACCAGCCACGAACTCAAACTATGATTACAAGCAACAATCAGGACTGGTAACTATACATGAACAACAGCAGAACATCTGGGGTGCATGTGTGTATTAAATATTAGTTATTAACACAATTGTGTTTTCCTAATAATAAACGCAGCGTATTGCCTTTTCTCCCTTAAAAGGTCCTGGGTGCTCTTTTTGCACAACATCTTTCCGATCATCCCTACAGACCTTTCTTGCTTCAGGAACCACAATTTCCACTTGAGGTGAGGACTCAGCCCTTTGGCTGGCTCACCATATGTGATGTCCTTTCAGGGCTGATGTAAAAGCTTTTCCAGAACAAATTGTCCCAGACAGGCTGTTGTCCTCTGCCTGGCATGTGCCACATCCCCAGTTACTGGAAGGGAAACCCAGGCCCACCCTTTACTATGGGTTCCAGTTCAGGGGCCCTCCAGGCAGAAACCATGGCCTGACCTGTCCTATCTTGCTGCTTTCCCTCTGAGCTTTTTCCTGGCTTCCCTCCCCATCCCACCATGCTTTCTGGGTTCAGCAGTCTCCCAATTTCCTCCTCTCCAGGAGAACTTGTGATTAGCTCTAATGCATTTTCCCCCTCCTAGAGAATGATTGCAGCCTACTTCCCTACAGCCCCTCTTCTGCTCTCAGCTCCTGCACTTTTAATGAGGTCCAGCTGGGCAGGATTAGGGGAGGCCTGTATAGTCAATCTCTTCTCCTTGGCTATTTCTCCAGGTGCAGCCTGGGGAGTTAGCTGGCCTACCTGGCCACTTAGCCCTTTGGTAGGATGGGCACTCATCACATCCCCCTAATTATCATATAAGAATTCTTTTCTACCTACTTGAAAGACATTGTGAGAGTTTGCTATTACTCAATAGGATATTCCTTAGTGCATTTGAACTAGAAGTCCTGCAGGTGCCCTCCCCCCAGCCTTTAGGACCTAGTGTTTAAAATGACAGTCTGAGAAATAACATTGCACAGATTCTCTCTCACTAAGAAGAATTCAGAGAACCATTAACAAAGACGAGGAATGGGTACTGAAGTATGTTTATTCTACAGGTCTGTGGGTAGCCTTGGTCCAGATTCAGATTTCTGCAGTATTCCCTTTGCACTGTTCAGGATGATACAACAGCACAGGGGGAGTTTAGTCGGCAGAGATATGTCAGAGCTGGTTCTAACACATCCCTGATTCAATCCTCAATGTAAGGGGTGGCTCAGAGGGCCATGTCAAGTTAGGTAGAGGCTAATAGGGGAAGCACAACTTTAGAGCAGTCTAGGGAAATTTGACACATGAATAAAGTGTTCAAATCCCTCAGAATGCTTTGAAGAATCTCAGCCATGTTCTTTAAATTTTTGCAGCACCTGCAAAGAGCCCCAATTTGCCCATCCCAGATAAATTTCACTCTATAAAAGTACATTTCATAGATTTTACCATCACCCCCAAGCAGTTTTTACCAACAGATTTCCATTTAGAGAAGTCAGTTGTGCTTCACCAGTAGGGTTATGGTGATGATGGGGGCGAGGTGATGAGCTGATAAGCAAAAACGTAAATTCTGAAATGCAGTGATCTGTGCCAGAAAACAGGCTTTTCCTACTGTATGTTAGACAACACCTAGCAAAAAGGCATGATTTATATTTTAAGCATCAGCTCTTGGCTTCATGCAGTTCTTTGTGCTAACCCTATGCTTGTAAAAGCCTCCCTCTTCCAAGCAAACTCCAGTTCTTTTGACCCTCCCAAATGCCGATCAACTGCAACTTGCTTCCACCTTCACATCTGGTCTTTTGAGCATTTTATCATGTATTTATTTGCATGGTTTCTACTTTAAGCTTTTTGGGGCAGGAATATTAAGATTTGGTGTACCACATCTAAACTCAGACTTGGCAATTTTAATCAATCATCCCTGCACCACCATTATAAACCAGCCCTGTACCACCCTTAGTACACGTACCACACTAAGTACGCTTAGAACATTTACCACAGCTTGAGAAATTGATTCACTTCTCAGGTACAACATCTGCTCTCACTATATAGACTCTTGGGAATGGAAGAAGTAGCAGCATTTATGGTACTTCTTATCTCATCATGCAATCTGTTGACCTTGTTACCAGCTCCCCTGTTCATCCCTTGACACTGCCTATGCCATATTCTGCCTCTGCCATTAAACCTGTAGACAGCTACTGCGGAGGGTAATGTTTTTTTCTGCAGTACCAGTTTTTCCTCCTGCTGTCTTTTCCTCTTTGTGGTAATACTGAAACATGTATCCTCCATTTCTAGATCACTTACCAAAGGAAACAAAATAAACTAAAAAACCTATGCTGATTTATTCTTCCTTCCCAGGTCAAACCTCCCCTGAACTACAGTGATAATGTATATTACAATAGCATTGGAAGTTCAGCTGAAATCAGGTCAAGCATCACATAGCCACTATTCAAAGACATAGTAAGGGGCAAGCCTTGTCCCACAAAGACAGACAGATGAGAGGCGAAACAGTGGCACAAAGAAGTGAAGTGACTTGCTCAAGGTCCCACAGCGAGTATGTGGCAGAGACAGGAATAGCCCCAGGCTGATCCTGAAAGCAGTATCTTTAGTTATACTCCAGGTCACCCAATCAGCTATTTTATCCTGAGACAGTCTTGAACTGCCTGCATGTCTAGAGTCTAATATGGTCTGCATAGCACTGAACTCCTGGGAAGGAAAACAAACAAACAGAATGCATTGGCTGACCCTTAGGAATTCCTTTCCTTGCTCCCACACTGCTACTTTCACTGGCAGAAAATCATGGATCTGCACAAGAAAGTAATTATCCCCTTGTAACAGTTTATACAGCTACCAAAAATCCAGTTGCCACTTTGATTAGAAAAATACCCAACATACCCCAGCTGATAAAAACTTAATTCACTGCTCTTCACTTCACTCACTGCTTCATATTAAGCGAGACTGAGAAAAAAAATATAAAATCTGCATGAGAGAAAATATTAACATTCTGCATTGAGGTGAAACAGAAACTAGTAACTACCTCAGTTACTCCCTCAGCAGGCAGGCTTAAAAGGGCCATCCATCCCCTTTCAATTACACGCACAAACCACTCCAAGGAGGTTCAAAGGAGGATATTTAGGCATAGACCAGCCCTCTCTTCCTCAAAAACAACTTGCATTGGTTTAACTCATAGTGTACAGACTTGACATACCACGTCTTTGTACCTCCATTCCCCATTTGTAAAACAGGGACTATCAGACTTCCATAACTCAGAGGTGTGTTGAGGATAAATGTATTAAGTAGCCTGAGGCACTCAGATAATATTTTGATGGGACCATATAAGTACCATAGATAGACCAGGGCATGCCAGGAGAATCTACCTACAACAGTGTTAAAAGAATGTAGTAGAAACCTAAAAGTGTGCAGTGGCATAGAGTAAACATTGGTAGCTTGTCCCAGAAGAAAGAAGGGGGCCTGCAATTCTTCTACATTTTCAAAGAAAGCATAGCCAACAAGATCACTTGCTAAGGCTTGACTATGAGACGTCTGCTCCTAGAATACTAAAGCACATGGAGGGGAAATAGAAGCATTGTGACTGTACGAGTATACAATTAAAAAATATGGTCCAGATGGGTACATAAGTGGTGCTATGAAATAATGTCTCCAAGCTACCTGGGTCCATTTAGCACATTACAAAGGACATTCTTCACTGAAATGCTAGATTAAATTTTAATAATAAAATACAATGGAATATGCGAATAAGGGCATTGCATTAGAATTAGCTATTATAGTAGACGTCAAATCAATCATGTGGATAAGGTACTGTCACAGGGATTTTGTCTCTCACCAGCAATCAAAGTAGCTCCCAGAACCAAAAGAAAAACCTTTAACTTTTCCCCTTTCTAGGGGATAGATATGTGGGATAAACAGTCCAACATTAAACTTTCCTACCCATCCATCCCCAATCTGGATTTAAACAAAAGCCTGTCCTTGCCAGGATGAACATAGGACACATTTGCTTCTCATGATGAGCCACAGTTCTCCCCCTGCCACCACCACCACCACCTCTGTTTTCCTTTATCAGCAGATCATTAATGTCTGCAGTTTATTGTGCTGCAGCTACACTCACTCACTCTCTCCCAGCCTTGTTCTTTACCCCTGCACACATAACTGGGAAGAAAGGTTTTGGATTTCAGTCACGATACCAGGCTCCCAAATGGCTAGCATACCCCACCACAGAAATCTTGGTTTAACTTTGTGTTCCTCCACCAACATGGTGTCTGAATGCCCACAATAATAAAATGAACACACAGAAGTTCTGTCTTTTATCCCACCTCCCCGTCAGTGCAAATGTTGCCTTGTTTCCATGAAGAAATTGTATGTTTCTCTCCTCCTTCTGTTGCAAATATCAAAAGCACACCCCATTCCCCCATTGTATCTAGGCACCTTCCCAGTATCTAAAGTTCAGATAATGTTTAAGTTTGGGAATTTGATTTCACTCAATCTGTGGATAAGGATGTGGATTAGAATCAGAGAACATGACAACCTTACTCCATCTGGATAGATCTAAGAAGTTCATTCCATTAGGAGTTTCTGCATTAACTTGAGAGAGACTTGTTAAGAGGAAAAAAAAACCCTTCCCTTCCTCTTCTTACCTTGATCAATACTATAAGCATACACATTTCCTACCTACTAAATTTGTAGATTCTGCCTTTGCCCAGTTCTACCCACAGACTCCCCAGCTGCCGTGTGGTGAGCTCCCCAGATATTCGCGTATGTTGAAGAGTCTTAATCAGACCTATGAAAGACTTCACCACTATGCAGTGAAATACTTGTATGGGCAGCCATGTCAGGTCTTGCATTTCAGTGGAGCTCAATTGTTAGGTTAGGTTCAGCTGCTAATTTTTCAAATTCAGTGAATCTGTAGACATGCATTTTACCCCCCCTCACCCATGCTCCTAAAAACATAGAGAAACAAGTAGCATGGATAGTGACACATATAATTAAGCACAAAAGTTAGTGAGCTTGTCCTGGCTGCACAGTGACTGTTAATTTTTTTTAAGGGATTAAACAAAAAATGCATGTAAACATTTTAACGATGTGTGATTTGCAGTCAATAAACAGAAAATGCTCATCATACTAATTTCCTCCTACTGGGAAGTGTTGCATAAGTAATGTATTAACATGGAAGGGCCAACAGGGTTAAGCTGTTCAAATATTGTCATTGATTCCTTCCCTTTCCCATATGCTCACTTCTTCTCACTCAACTGGTACTAAGTAACACTTCTTTGCAGTTCTATTGTAAAAGTTTGTTCCCTAGAGAACCTCTCAGAGGCTCTGCTGTTAAAACATTAATTACAAGGTGGTGAAGTATTTGACTAATCAGCAGCAGGAGTCTGTAGGGGTCCAAAGCTGAATGACAAATGCCAATATCCACTTTAGGTTTGTTGGATCAACAAGCCAATATGGTGAAACTGATCCATCATCTTGTCACCAATTCCCATAGCAGTCTCAGAAGCCTGCCAATTAAAAATAAATTGTAATCACTATACATCACTCAGCAGTGATTGCAGGCACATGATAAATAGGGACCTTTTCCTTCCCCTCTGATGTCACTCTCCCCTTCTCTTTATTTATTTATTTTTTTTTAAAATGTACACATTTTTAGTCCAATGTGGATTCCACATCTAGAAGTTAGAAACACTGAACATATCTTAACAATGCATTTTCCCTGCCTGTCAATTATTTCATCAAACTGGTATAAATCAAACTAGTAGACTTTTGAGAATGAGCAGCCAGAAGTTTAGAAGGTTGTAAATTGTATATTGCTGGGCAATTCCAATTAACTCTCTCCTTCACCCTACATTTTGTAAATGAAGACTCAACACATAGTATGATAATATCATTCAAACCATCAAAAGGTTTAGTTATGATATTCTTCAAGGGAAGCAGCATCAGGCTTTCTGTGCATAGGGAAGCTACTGTACTGAGACAAGGTTTTGAGCCGGGCAAAAACTTTTTAAGTTCATACCACAGGTTTCTCTCTGAGAAGTTCAGCATTAAAACTAAATTAAAGCTTTGCTATGGTGGAGGAAAGAGTAGGAGTTGTATTACTTGAATGACACTCCAAGGCATTCTCCCAGCACTGGAATATGTTCTCAGGGAGTCACTACAATCTCCATTCCTCACTACAACTCCTTTAAAGCTGTGTCTTTCAGCCTGGGGGGTCCACAGAGCGCCAGGCGTCCACAGACTATGTCTAAGATTTTCATAGGGGTCCACACCTACATTTGAAATATTTTAGGGGCTCACAGGCAAAAAAAAAGATTGAAAATCACTTCTGTAAAGAATAATAATAGCACCACTATCTGTTGCTTAATTCCAGAAGGCATGGAGGGGGAACGGGCCAGAACCAGTACTTTTTTTGTAAAAAAAAAGGTGCTGGTACTCGGCCAGGGAACTGGGGTCACCAGCGGTGACAGCAGGAGCAGGGGTTAAAGCAAGGGGGAACGCACTGGAATACAGTTCCGGGGCCCCTAAAAATAGAAAAATCCAGTGGAATGCATGTTCCGCCCTGCCCTGGCTGCTGGCAGGTCCTATGGCCCACCGTTTTAATCACAATACTTACTAGCGGTGTTTGCTAGTTTGCGACAATAATTGCTATAGACATAAACGCCATATAAAATTATAAATATTTTTATGGAGCGATAACTGATGCATGTGGTACTGAGAAGTGGTTGCAAATACCTACCTTGGCTGGGGCCCGCACATGCATGAAGGGGGCCCAGACAATACGGGAAGAGGGCCCGGAAATTAGAAGGGTTCCGGGGCCCATCACATTATACTTTAACCACTAGACAGGAACCACCAGGGCCCTCATCGCTGTGAAAAAAAGGTGCCAGTACTCAATACACCTAAGTACCAACACACACAAAAAATGGTGCCGGTACTCAGTACCATCACAAAAAAAGCCCTGGCCAGAGCTATATCCCCCAAGCCTATCTGGGAACACTCCCTCTAGTCATGCTGGCAGGCAGAATGGACTAGCCCTCCTGGGAAAGTGGGTCTATATTCTGCATGCCTTTTGTGTCCATATCAGACGGAAAAGGCTCTCTACACTCTGCCCTCATAGCCTCCCTAATACAGTTACAGAGGGGCCATCACAGCATAATCTATATACATAAACCAGAAGCATCAACTTTGAAATACTAAGTGGCAAATGGCCTAGAGGCTCTGCCTGCTGCACTTCATCTGCATACAATATACTTTAAAAAAAAATGAATGAACTCATCCATAGTATTTGTTTGTATCATACCAGATAGTTAGGTGTAGCTTTGTTATTGGACATCAGCAAGTAAAGTCTGCTGCTAATGAACTTTGTCCTCACCCTGCAGTTTCAGGGACAGCACAGCCTTGGAAGAGACAACAATGAGTGCTCCTGTGACTATTTGCTCTCATTTGTTGCTTGAATTTCCTTCATTTGGATTTGTACTCCTTCTGTGGGGGCTTTCCACTCATCTGTGGGCTTAGAATTGTGTAGACCAAATGCTTACCAAGGATCATTTGAAGGGCTTGGCTTACCATTGGCGATGCCCAGTGGTTTGGTCCTGGGTAACAGGTCTCATCAACAGGATCTCCTGCTAGTGAGTTAGTCAGGTGCAGTGGCAGTTCCTCTTCCAGTAGATAGTCCTCCAGCCAGGTCAGTATTAGAGAGCACACTTTTTCAGAGCAGCAGAATCCAATGATGTATGGAACTCCCATGCCCCTCCATCTCTCCCACAAAAATGCTCCTGCCTAACTCCAAGCTTCGATAGGTCTCACACCTCCCCACCCAAGCATACAGCAGCCTTGTCCTTAGTACCTCAACAGGGACAGAGCTTTATACTACACTGATAACTAGCTATTAAGGCAGCCCGGGTCCTCCATCTCCAGTCCAGGGCCCTACAAATGGCTGAAGTATCAAGAACGCAGGAGCACATCATGGTTTCCTCCTTGAGCCCTTTCTTCACATTTACTTTCCATTCTAGCACATGGTCAAAGGCTCAAAGAATCCAACCAGAGAGTGATACACTCCTTAATCTTTAAGGTCAAGCAATTCATTCCTCTGGGAGCAACTGCCACTTACACCCTTGCCCAAAATGGCTCTGTTCAACTATTTGGCTTGGTGCAAACTCTGCAGGTGTGATAGTCCAAGATGGGGACTATATATCCCATCCCAGGCAGATTTGACATTTGTTTTTGTAGAGCCTAGCACCAGAAACCTGCATCTCTGACCGTGTTTCAACTGCAGTATGAATTAGGTGTACTGGCACTAGCTTTAATCTACTTGGTGCTAGTGACTAGTAATAATGGTGAATACACAGTGGCTGGAGTTTCAGCATGAGAGGTATGAGCCCACCCAGGACCCTGAGTGCTTATTTGTGTTGCTTGCTTGTGCCATGGGATGGGCCACTGCATCCTCACTATTTTTTAGCTATGCAAGATAGATTAAAGCTAATATAGAAGAGGAGGATCAGGAAGAGGATCAGGGATGGTGTAGGTCCTTTACTGAATGGGGCAAGTATCTTCATGGTGGCTGATGCAGAAAAGACATGCTTTTTTTACCTCAGTCTTCACAGGCAGGGTCAGCTCCCAGGCTACTACACTCGGTAACGCAGAATGGAGAGAAGGAGAGCGGCCCTCGGTGATGGAAGGTAAGGTTAGGGACTACTTAGAGAAGTTGGATGTGCACAAATCTATGGGTCCAGATGAACTGCATCCGAGGATGCTGAGGGAGTTGGCCGATGTGATTGCAAAGCCGCTGGCCATTATCTTTGAAAACTTGTGCTGAACAAGGAGGTCCTGGATGATTGGAAAAAAGCAAATATAGTACCTATCTTCAAGAAAGGGAAAAAGAAGGATCCAGGGAACTACAGACCAGTCAGCCTCACCTCAGTCACTGGAAAAATCATGGAGCAGGTCCTCAAAGAATTCATTCTGAAACACTTGGAGGAAAACAGAGTGATCAGGAACAGTCAGCATGGATTCACCAAGGACCAACCTGATTGCTTTCTATGATGAGATGACTGGATTTGTGGATGCGGGAATAGGCATCGATGTGATATACTCGACTTTAGCAAAGCTTTTGGTATGGTTTCCCACAGCATTCTTCTCAGCAAGTTAAAGAAGTATGGGTTGAATGAATGAACCGTAAGGTGGATAGAAAACTGGCTAGATCATCAAGCTCAGCGGGTAGGAATCAATGGCTCAATGTCTAGTTGGCAACCAGTAATGAGTGGAGTGCCTCAGGGGTTGGTCCTGGGGCCAGTTCTGTTCAACATCTTCATTAATGATCTGGATGATGGGATAGATTGTACGCTCAGTAAGTTCGCAGATGACACCAAGCTGGGGGAATGGTAGACATGCTGGATGGCAGGGATAGGATTCAGGAAGACCTAGACAAATTGGAGCATTAGGCCAAAAGAAATCTCATGAGGTTCAACAAGGACAAGTACAAAGTCCTACACTTAGGATGGAAAAATCCCATGTACTACTGCAGGCTGGACCTATCGGCTAAGTAACAGCACTATAGAAAAGGATTTGGGGGTTATGGTGGACAGGAAGCTGGATATGAGTCAACCGTGTCCTCTTGTTGCCAAAAAGGCCAATGGCATATTGGGCTGCATCAGTAGAAGTGTTGCCAGCAGATCAAGGGATGTGATTATTCCCCTCTATTCAGCACTGGTGAGGCCACATCTGGAATACCGTGTCCAGTTTTGGGCTCCCCACTACAGAAAGAATGTTGACAAATTAGAAAGAGTTGAGTGGAGGGCAATGAAAATTATTAGGAGGCCGGGGCACATGACTTACGAGGACAGAGTGAAGGAACTAGGCTTATTTAGTCTGCAGAAGAGAAGACTGAGGGGGGGATTTGATAGCAGCCTTCAACTACTTATAGGGGTGCTCCAAAGAAGAGGGAGCTAGGTTGTTCTCGATAGTAACAGAGGACAAAACAAGGAGGAATGGTTTCAAGTTGCAGCTGAGGAGGTCGAGGTTGGATATTAGGAAAATCTTTCTCACTAGAAGGGTGGTGAAGCGTTGGAATGGGTTACCAAGGGAGGTGGTGGAATCTCCATCTTTGGAGATATTTAAGGCCCGGTTAGACAAAACCCTCGCTGGGATGTTTAGTGGGAGTGGTCCTGCTTTTAGCAGGGGGTTGGACTAGATGACCTCATGACCCTAAGATTCTATGATTCTATAATGCAGGTGTGCCTCCCTAAGCTGTGATGATACCTCCCGTTGCAAGGTAGACCTTCCCGAAGAGTTAACATTCACTCATACTAGCAAACAGAAACAATGCTGCGTGAGGAATGGGAACAATTGCAGCCAGGCTGCGTGCCAGGAGTTTTCAATAGCCAGCTTTAAAGTAAAAATATTTAAAATGAAACATATGAAATAAATTCACATTGCTATTTCCTTAGATTTATTTACAAACTGCTTAAGGAAATTCCACTCACAGGAAGAGATGAAATTCACTTAAAAAGATCAAGAACTTCGCTATGAACTATTCACTGAGCAGAAATAAATGTTGGAACTTCATTGGATGCATGTGGCATGGAGGCTTCATATGGCTTGAGCCTCCCAAAGCAATGGAAAGCACTGTCTCTGTATTTAGTGATAGTATCATGGTGGCCTCCAAAAAAAAAAAAAAAGCCCAACCCCAAAGGACAAGATGAGATCAAATTTTGTAGAGCAAAGTTTTGACAATTGGAAGAGCCAAGACAAACCTTATTTTTCCAAGTAGCTTCTTCCATTAATGTTGCAGGCTGTGCAACGAACAGGTGGTGCATGCCTTTAAAAAGCATTCTTGGGGGACTGAAGTCCCCTTTGCAATCATGTCAAATACTGATGATATTTTGGCTTTAAAATAATGCATCCCCTGTGACCTATTGAGTTGAAATAAATTCAAAAATTCCGCTTGTTTAGTTATGTATATATTTACATACTGGCCGAAAAGGAATTTTAATGGAGGGATTAAAATTCAGCAGGCAGAATCCAAAAATGAGATCTATACTCTAGGTATTGTTTTTAATCTTTTATCTGATTAACACTGATGAGCAAGGCAGCATAAAAGCTCTTATAGACTCTTTCAAACATCGAAAACCAACAACAAGGATTCGTATTTACTTTTAGAGTGAGTATACATTTAAATATTCACAGACCAAACAAAGGGAAATAAGCAAACAGGAAGCTAGGAAAATTAAAGATCCAGTGTTTTGAACTTCCATTGGTGGTGGTTGTGCTGCAGAGATGGATAAGTTGAGAACAGAATATTATAAATGTTCAACTATCTTTCAAACACCATTTTAAAGAACTTCAGAAGGCAGACACAAATGCACAAGGGAAATGGAAAACCTGGTACTTCCGAACAATGAGCTGTATTTTCTGTCTTTTAATTTTGTTTGGTCTTTAATTGGAATTTAAAAACCTCTCCAGAACTCCAATAATTCTATTGCCTCAACATTTAGTTCATTTCCAGTGACCTCTTTTTTAAAAAATTCATGCCACTGTGATTTAAGTGCATGCTGAAGATGAATACAATTAAACAAAGCTACCTAACAAATCTTTGCTCTCAACTACAGCTAGGCTAGCATTTCACAATGAAATCCACAAACAGGCAAATCTGACATATTTCTGGTGGGCTTGACACAAATTCAGAGATGGGCACAAACCAGAACAGTAGATCTGAATGCCTTTTACCCTTTAGGATCCGAACCCTGGAGATGGGCTTGAATTGTGAAACTTGGAACCAGACTCAATTCAAATTAGAACCCAAACTCCCTCAATGTAGAATGTGCTCTAAATATCATTGAAGAGTTACACATATATAATGTGCTTCTTTTAATTACAATCCCATCGAACTGTCATATCGTCTTCCTGAGCATCTCATCAGTGATGATTACGGAGGCCCTGATTCTGCCACCCTTACGCATGTTGAGTAATTCTTACTCCTACGAATATACCATAAAATAAGAGCCACTCAATGTGTAAAAGCTGCAGAATCAGCTCCTTAGTTATTTGTGTGCAGTGATATAATGGCAAAAAAAAGAAAAGAAAAAAAAGAAGTGGGCAAACTAGGCTAAAGTAAATTCCATATTCCCCAAACAAGAGGTAAATTCACTTTATCCAAGATTACCCTTGACAACACTCCTGTTCGTGTGTAAACTCAAGCTTTGTTTTGTGTAACTATTATTTGCATGTATAGTTTGTGACACTGCAATTGCTTTCATAGGGCCAAATCCAATGCTTGTGAGTAAATAGAAGATATAAGGAGGTTGGAAAGGGTGGGGGCTAAAACTAGTCATTGCCAACCTGTAAGTAGCACCTAAGTAATTATGACGCCTGCCTGCTGCCACTAAGGTTGGCTATTGGAATAGCAGAATCAGCCCATGCCCTCCCAATGCTCACGCTCCAGATTTCTCTCTGTCTCTCAAATACACACAAGGTGGGGTATTGCATATTGATTCATGAGTCTTACGCTTTGCATGCCCCAACATCATGTCCATATTCCCCCACTCCTGTGCTGAGTGAAGGCCTGTTCAATAGGCATAGGCGGTCTTAGTGGGTGGGCAGGTGGGGCACTTGCCCAGGGCCCTGTGAGGGGCAGGGGCCACGCTCCACAGCTGGAGCCTGGGGCGGGGCCGCTGGGGGGGGGGCGGCAGTGAGACAGTGAAGCCGGCAGGGCCTGAGGTGAGGCTGGTGAGGCCCTGGGAGTTGGGGGACCCACAAGCAAGACTGGCAGGGGGCCTGCAGCAATGGGGGGGAGAGTGGAGGGACCCACGGGGGGCCCACAGCGATGCCGGTGAAGCTCCAGGGGGATCAGGGGGGCACACGGCAAGGACAGTGGGAGAGAAGAGGGACCCATGGCGAAGCTAGTGAGGTCCAGGGGAAGCCAGGCTGCAGTGAGGACAAGCCGGGGCAAAAGTCAAGGATGAGGGCCCCCCATGCAGCATGGGGGCCCCATCCTTGACTTTTGCCCAGAGCCCCAGAATTCCTAAGACCGCCCCTGTGAATAGGGATGCCCTGGTTTTGTGGCCTGACTACCTGCAGCAGAACTGTGATTTGTATGCTGCTTTTGAGCCTTGTGCAGACCTGTAAGCTACCTCTCAGTTTTGCCCAGGGTGGTTAACTGTGATGTCACACTTTTAAATGTTGCCTTTCTCCCCATGTCACAGGCTGACTACAGCCATACAGGCTCCAGGCACTGGAAACACATCGGTGATTGAACAGGCCATTACACAAGGAACCATTCTGAAAAAAAGAGGCAGCTGTGTGAGCAGAGAACTATCAAAGTTCAGCGACTGTAGTTGGTGGCATGTTCAATAAGGGACAGAATAATCTGCCTGCTCATCACATCTTTATCACAACGAGCAGCAGGCTGTTTACAAAGCAGAAATATACCTTCATAGTCAATCATGGTGTGGAAAATAAAGTGCAGAAAAGTTTAGCTTTATCATAACAAAATATTGTGTTTAAAGATGGCCAGAATGTGGCAGATGGCTAAAGCGTCTTTCCCAGCCCCTGAAAGTGTATGGGATGTGACAATTTCATGCCAATGCAGACACACCCACGTTCTGATTCATGTGCAACCATCTGCCTATCAGCTAAGCCCAGTGCCAGAGGCTACGCTGAAAAGCTACACTCACACTATACTTTGTGCAGATGCAGCCACATGGCTGCTAAAGCGCCATGCCTGAACTTGTAGGTGCAAATTCCATAGTCTTTTGTGTGCTCACTACATGGAGCCACTATTGTGCTAGAACTCATCTGCCATTCTCCAATGCCTGTGCAGAAGTGTTTTCAGTCCTTCACATTGTAAATCACTTCTGGCTGTGAATCCTGCTCAGTTTCTGTTCATTCTAACCCAGAGACAAACCATAGGTCTGTTTCATCATCTGCTCCTGAGTGCAGGTGAATAGTTTATGCAGTGCAGCAGATATTGGTGAGATACTGAGTGGCATTTTGGTAACAGTTTCTGGGAAAACAAAGGTGGAGGGACTCTGAAAGGGATCCCATTCACTCCAGGCTACACAGACCTAGTGAATGCCAATATTGTAGCTTACTTCCATATATGGAGCAGTATTTCTGGTATAGGATAACTAGCAACAGAATAATGGGACCACATTGTTCTACAGACCAGGGATGACTGATAGGGGCTCCAGAACTTCTGCATGAGGAAACAAATCTTTCTGGTTTATGTGAGGAAGTTGGCCTGACCCACCAGCACCAGAACACTTGATTGAGAGAGACCATACCAGTGCAAAGGTGGGTTGCAATTGCCTTCTTGACATTGTCTATACCAGTCTGCTACAGGTCTGTGGCTAATAAGTTTGGTAGTGTCAATTACATTATGGTACTGGAAGTTTGCCAGGTTATTGTTACTGTAACATACCCACAAGTGATTGTCATTACAAATGTGCCAGACACATTAAAGACATAACAAAGGTTCCTGAGAGAACCCACCAGGAACATCCACTCACCTATCCTTCTAAGTATCCTGAAATGGGGCAAGTACTATGGACAGTTTTTTTAACTTTCTTTCCTCTTGCTTCAAGGTGAGACCCTCCAGGTTCATGGCAGACTATGGGTTCCATGCTGAGGGACAGGACTGCCAAGTACGCTGCCAAACCCCTTATAGAAGAGACATGCTGGGCCCAGCACCAGACTAGCGATGGGAATCCTGTGCCTTGCGGTAGAGGTCTTGAGGTGTTTAATCCATTCCTTGCATTGCCCCAATTGTCTGGTATGCCCCTTGCTCAGCTAGCCTTCATGAATTCTTTTCACAGTGATAAATATCACACAAACTCCTGATGAAGTCCCAACACTAGGTATAATCACCAGACTGTCACCAGCATCCTAGCATTGTTCTCTGGCCAGTTCATAGCACATTGGGCAATGGACATTTTGAAATGGTGGGGCCAGAATTAATTGAAGCATGTTGTCACAGCTATCTCTGTGCATAAAAAGGCAGTGTTAACACTGTTTAAGGGAACATAAACATTAGGTAATACAATCCATGGATAACCAGTGGTAGGGAACTGAGGATGCTGAGAGGGGACCAGGAAATTGAGGAAGTAGCTATGGAGGACTAAGTAGACTTGAGAGCAATTCATTATGTCATTGCTACAGTGGTTAGAGTATAATCTGATGGGCCCCAGAACGGGCCCTGCAATCTTCCTAATCTCTGGGCTCCCTTCCCATAGGAATCCATAGGAATGAAATTCATGAAATTTGTGGGACCCGGGAATGGCGTTCCTTGGCATTCCCACTTACTTTAACCACTGCATTGTTACATTCACATCACAAAGTGGGCAGATGCAGAGGTAGGTCAGATGGTAACCCGTGGTCCGACCCACCTCAGGTTCCACATGTGTGTGTTCGTGTAAAAAGTCACAACTTGAAACAAATAAATCCAGAAGTGTAGATATACACTTTCAAATCAGTGAGAACTTAAAATATCTCAGTCGTAGGCCAAAAGAGATTTATAATGGAAATGGCAGCTCCACTAAAAATTCAATGACTCTTCCAGGGCCCACTACAGTTGAAACTGAACAGCATGCTACAGTATAATTATGAAACAGCACGACTCTATTGAAAAACAAAAATGGCATATTTTTTCACTTTTTTCTCTTACCCAAGCTTGATATTTTTGTATATGCTGTGTCTTAGGTTATATAGATTTTGTATTTTATACATACATATATACAAATCTATTGTAGATTGACTTTTGACAAAATGTGCAAAAATGTAATCTCAGTAATCCATTTTGTGCATTATCTGAAAACCCAATGACATGTTTCTGCTTTACCAGCTGTGCAAATGGTGCTTGCATATGATTTTTATTAGAACAGAAGACAAAGCTCCCAAATGTCTCAATCTGTTTCTGTTTGCTCATATGGATGTCAGTCAATAAATGAACAATTCATTTTTACAGTACATATTGGAGTGTAGTATGTCACAGCAGCTGATTAGACGGTACCATACATTCTTAGAGTTAATTCTCAGACTATTCCCCCACTTAACAGCTATATATGTTCACTTTTATGGTAATGTAAACTCTTTAAATATTTTCTACTAGGAGACAGTTTCTTTTAGTTTTAAAGAACTGATTATTTTTATCTACTTTGTGTGATGCATCTGATTCCATTTTCAGATTTATATGTTTTTAATATTTTCTGAATGCTCAACTATAGAGCTGAACAAATCACATACCATGAATTATCTATTGGCTCAACTTAATGAGTTTTTCAGATCATTGAATAAGCAAATGAAAAGTATGATTTCTTTGAAACTGTTCATTATTCAGATTTACCTGATGATTAAATCTCTTCTACTGGCATTACTGCAAATATTCAAAAGCAAGCTATACCGCTTGTGATTGGTCAAATAAGTCAGAGAGTATTGCTTTTCAGCCCTGATTGGATGCATTCAAAATCTTCTCACGTGTATGCAACTCAAGCAGTTGTATTCGATTCTGCTCCCATTATTTGCATTCTCCCCTTACTTATTGAGTTGAGCAGTACCTCCTCCTATGAGTAGCCTCATCATGATGAACAAAACTGTTAACAGAATAAGGTATTATTCAACGTCAATAAGAGTAGCAGAATCTGGCCCATTATTATCACATTAGAGCATCAATGAGTTGTGTAAATCTGATCTAGGAAAATAGGTTGGGATATCCTATCCTATTTTCAATTGATCCTCTCCTGTGAGGTTCTAAGCACCTTTGTTAGTAGACTTATGATGTACACGGAAGTAGTAACAGCAGTTAGCTCAAGATTAGGGATTAAACTTTGTGGCTCTGGGTTTGCAGTCCAGCACACTTAACTCTAGACTTCAGGACATTGTGTGGTGTGTGAGTGTCTCTCTCTTTCTCTCTCCCACCCCTAATATAGCTTGTAGATCACTTGTAGCAGGGGACAAAATCATGATAAATTCATGAGCATTGGCAATATTGACATATACTATGCAAGACTAGAACTTCTCAGCAATATAAGGAGATTTTAGTATCCATTCACTTTAGATCTAACCACTTATAGAAAATCCTGTTTTACTTCTTCTGCAATCATTGTACACTCTTAGGGTGCATCTGCACTTACAAGCTGGGTCGACTTAAGTAGGCTTAAGTCGACTTAAACTACTCCACGTCCACACTGGGCTTTCCTTAAATTGACTAAAGGAAAAGTTCAGTTGACTTAACACCTCATTTTAGGTCGACTTAACGCTTAAATCAACCTTATTAGGTCAATTTAAGCCAGTGTAGATGGGGATTAGCACCTAAATTGACCTTATAAAGTCGACTTAAAGTGTTAAGTTGACTTAATAACGTTGAAAAGGGGCTATGTCTACACTAGAAAAACAACAGAGTCCTGTGGCACTTTTAAAGACTAACAGATTTATTTATTGCATGAGCTTTGGTGGGAGAAGATCCCTTTGGAATTACACTAGAAAAGTTAAGTCGACTTTTGTTAAGTCAACTTAATAAAGTCAACTTAACTTTTCTAGTGTAGACATACCCTTAGTGAAGAAAGATGGTCACTTTTTCATGTTAGCCATTCTTCGGTTTACACATAGTTTACAAAACAGTAGCTCTGATTCTTTCCTCTCTTGGACTGGAAAAGTTTCAGAGAATGGCAACAAAAATGATTAGGTTTATGGAACAATTTCCATAAAAGGAGAGATTAAAACAACTAGAGAACTTTTCAGCTTGGAAAAGAGATGACTAACAGATCCATAAAATCTTTACTAATTTGGAGAAAGTGAATAAGGAAATATTATTTACTCCTCCACATAACACAGGAACTATGAGTCACCCAATGAAATGTCTAGGCAGCAGGTTTAAAACAAACAAAAGGAAGCACTTCTTCACACAATGCACACTCAAGTTGTGAAACTCTTTGCCAGGGGGTATTGTAAAGACCAAAATATAACAGGGTTCAAAAAAGAACTAGGTAAGTTCATGGAGGATAGGTCAATCAATGGCTATTAGTCAGGGTGCTTGGGGATGCAACACCATGCTCTGAATATCCCTAGCCTTTGTTTGCCAGAAACTGGGAGTATATGACAGGGGATGGATCCCTCAGTGACTGCCTCTTATGTTCATTTCCTCTGAAGCACCTAGCATTGTCCACTGTTGAAAGACAGGGTACTGGGCTAGATGGACCACTGATCCGACCCAGTATGACCATTTTTATGTTCTTACTGGTATAACTGCATTGAGTGAGTAGAATGGCTCTGACTTTACACAGGACTAAGTACAAAGAAGGGATCAGGGCCAAAGCCAGAGAGAAATGAACTCACCAACCCAGAATGCTGTGAAACACATTCCCTCCTGCAGTGAGATCCATGGACATTGATGGAGCCAAGTAAGGCGCACTCATTATCAAGCTGAAGCTGCTTTAGCTATTGTGGCTATGTTTAACACAGATATTCTCTTGTCTTGTTAACAAAGGATTTACCAAAGAGACATCACTCTTCTTAATCATAATATAATCCAGGGGGTAGAAGAGCATTCTGGAGGAAAAACATCATTTTCTACTCACCCAGAACAAATAAATAACCCTTTCAAGCTGAAACAATCTAAACTTTGTCTCCAATTCCATGTGAATTGATTGTTTTTACTTCCAAGTCTTACAAAATTAGAATTTCAAAAGTTAATCTTCTGTACTTATTGTTGAGTAACATGTTGGCTAGTATATATCATATTAATAATCTCTCTCTGTCTATCTATTTATATCTCTATTTACACACACACACACACACACACACACACACACACACACACACACACACACAC
>ML685839.1:11739110-11884261 GCA_007922175.1 Pelusios castaneus | reverse complement strand
CACACACACACACACACACACACACACACACACACACACACACACACTAGCATGTATTAAGCTCAAATAAAACAGCAATTATATAGGCTAAAATGGTCTATATCTTTACAAATAAGCCTGTTCCCTTTTGTTAAGTATTCCATGTGACCTTACATTTGCTGAAGGAAACTACGGCATAAGTAGATAGGAAACTTGTCCAAATCAAGGTACATTCATTCCAGGTCTTTAAAGAAGCTAGAGAAGTACCTTTACAGACCAGTACCTGGAACTCTCGTATCCAAAACAAAATATAAGAAAGAAACAAAGCAACAAGTTACGGAACTGGGACAAATTGATGGCTTGGGTCTGAGTGAGTATAAAGAGATGTGTATCTTGTAATATCATCATATAAAGAATACCAGATGGCATGTGTAACTTTAGGAACATAGCTTCTGCATTTGGTGAATATAACACCTTTGCACAAGATGGCTTCCCAGAGGCTGGTGTCGGATAGAACTTTTCCCTGTACTACATTCTTGGTTCAGAGCAATGGAGGGGCCTGGCTGACATTGGTTTCATAACAAATCGAAGAGTGGCCAAGCAACTGACTATACAATTTATCAACACTATCTAAAACAACCAAATCAACATCAAGAAGAAAAAGAGAGAGAACAAAGGAATCTGTGACAGAGAAATGGAGTACCTGTCCGGTACTTTACATTTGGGTATCAGGATATGAAAGGTACGTTCACACTGCAATTAAAACTCCATAGCTGGCTCCTGCCAGCTGATTCGGGCTTGTGGGGCTCAGACTGTCGGGCTGTTTAATTGCAGTGTAGAAATCCAGGCTTGGGCTGCAGCTGGAACTCTGGGACTCTCCCACCTTGCAGGGCCCTAGAGCATGGGCTCCAGACCGAACCCAGAAGTTTACACTGCAGTCAAATAGCCATGCATCCTGAGACCCCGTAACCCAATTCAGCTGGTATGGCCCAGCCACAGGTGTTTAAATACAGTGTAGACATACCCTAAAGAAGGCTAGTGATGAATAATTTAAAGTAGTTAGACATGCCACCCACCACCATAGCCTCAAACAAGCCCCATTGAAGGTGAAGCAGAGATCACTGTTTAAGGTTCCCTGCACAGAAGCCAACATCATTTGATGGCCAAGCAAGATGGCCATCTTAGTACTAATCAGTGTTTTTAATGTTTAAAAAAAAAATGTCGGTACTCATACTTTAAATTTGAAAAATGCCTCTCCCACCCATCTTCTTCCTGCACCACCCCTCTTCTTCCGCAGGCGCCCTCCTTTCCCCTGCTGACCCCACCCCCCCAGCTGGGCAGCAGGGCTGCAAAAAAGGTGCTGGTACTCCATACCCCTGCATACCATCACAAAAAAAGCACTGGTACTAATAGAGTCACGGGAAATTTTAAATCAAGAGATTGAAGCTGCTAATTCTTTTTCTCCCTGATGACCACTCACAGCAAGAGACAAAGACTGCCAGTCCATCATCAACAGGAAGAGACTGTTATGCAGCTTTTTCTACTATTTTCACCTGAGGGTATAGAATAATAAAACTAAGGATGGAGGAAGCAAATTTCTTTCCCTCATCCCAATTAATTCTGCCTAAAACCTTAACCAAACCTGGACTGAACATTTCTGGAGACCTGATAAAAATCAGCTGACTTCCTCCTCCACCTCCATATTTCTCATCACTGTTGCATCTGTGGCCATCAGAGGAAAAAACAGTGACTGAAATAAACTGATTCTGTGTTGCTCCTGGCCTGATTAGAAAGAATCAGAAACCTCACAAGAGGTATAAGCTTTCAAGTTCAATTTTTCAGATTCAAGATGTTCAGCAAAGCTCTGGATGAACATTTCAACAGTTCAGTGCTTATTCACATTCTTTGGGCTCTTCCCATCACTAATAAAGAGGGAGGTTGGGAACCTGGGTTTTGAAAGTGGTTTGATTCCCTTCTTTGTCTATCCATCTCTCATAACTCGACAAGGGTGACTGCCTGGAGCATAACCTAAGACAAACCTGTGTGTACAAGACAGGTCAGGTCTTTAGATTACAGCCTATTTCAAGGTTCTTATTTTTTAAAGATATATATTTAGGAGTTACTGATCTAGAGCAAGGACTCTAGTTTTAATGTAGCTTGACAAATTTATCGTCATATAGAGTAATTGCCGGGAATTTAAGGTATTAACTACTGAAATGAAAACATGAACTCTGCAAAGTAATTTGGTCAGCTGTACAAAGAACTAACTGATTTGGATCACAGAGTTATTATAAAACAAATTGCATGTGATAGTACTGATATTATTAGTAATCCCTGTGGTATTGCCAATTAATTGTAACAAGAGTTAGCTGAAACCAGCGGGTTCCTCGTGTAAGCTGTATACTGTGGTTGACAGGTTAATTTGAATGGAAGAAAATTGATATCTTAGAATATTTTCCCTCATGTCAAGTGGCTGGATTTCAAAGTAGAACATTTTGTTCAGGTTCACCTTAATAAATGTAATTATTTATTGAAGTGGAGCCGTAAATCATTAAATAGAAACTTTGCTGCTGCCTAAACAATTAAAGCAAACAAGATTTGCTCCAATAACTATTTTTCCAATCAAATTTGTCTGGGTCTCATTATTAGAGGATATATTTTACAGAAGAGAGCGACTATGGTGAAGGAATAGTAGAGATTAGCATGACTCCAACTGATTCCCAGGAATAAATAACTCATAAAATCATATTTTGACATTTAATTTGACTGAAGCCAGATTTTTGTTTTACAATATTTCCCCCTGCTTAATTAGGGTTGCTATAATTATTATTAATAGGACAATTGTCCTAGCAAGTACCTTGATAATTAAACAACAAACTGGGTGAGACTCAGTACAAGACATTCAACCGAAAAACAAAACAATTTTCCAAAGCTCAGCATATTAGTCATTGCATGACACATTCAATCTAACGTTTCATTTGGAACATGCAGCTTCTTTGCTTATCATATGCAGTGGAAAGACATTTTAAGAGATGCGCTCATTGCTCGCATGATGATGGCTATACGAACCTGTGATGGAACATCAGGACTGAATACAAGTAGTTTAAGAATAATTGGTGCTGATAACTACTAAATATTTTGTATAGATGTCCGTTTATGTACTTATAACAGTGGAAAATAAACCTACAACCACAACAACAGAGGTAGTGCTGCGATATCTGAAGTGTTGCTCACAGGGAAAGATTCTTCCTAATCCCTATTAATTAGAGGTTAAAGCATGAGTTTATATCTCTTCCAAAACTCTGTTTTGTTTTTTAAATCTTTACTATTATAACCTTGATTCTTTAGACTAGAGAACCTGTAAGGAAAGATAAGTTCCAGAGTGGTAGCCGCGTTACTCTTTGTTGGTTTTGCTGTAAGGAAAGAGACATCTGAATGAGTAATATCCCTCCCCAATTGATCCCACTCATTCTATTCATTCGTGTTATCTCAGTAAAAAAGTCTTTAAAATAGGGTGTGGTTTAAATGGAAGAGGTGTTAGTGTTCATACTGTATAACTCCATGAATGGACAAGTGGGGCAGGGTTATGTGTGACAAACAATGTTCAAAGGAATGATCTTAATATTGTGGAGCAGTAACAAAAATAAATGCATCATAGCATTTCACTCCCTCCTCTATTCTTCCCCCAGTCTCCATACCTCCATGCTTCCTTTGCTACCAGTAAGTGTCAGGAAGTCCTGGCTGAAATACAAAGGAAGACATTAAAAGGCCCCTGAGGAAGCTGAGTTCTTCTGGGTTAAAAATAAAATAAAGCTATAATTCTGTGCAGATTCCCATTGTATCAAAATGCTGACATTCAGCTCTCCCTGGGTCTCATTTGCACTGTCAGTACAGCCCTCATTTTAATGTGTACACATAGGTTTGCGTGTGACCAATATAAATGCACTCCTTCAGCATAAATAATATTTCGGCTGGATTTTCTTCTACGATGGTTTTACAATCCATGACCCTTCTACCAGGCAGATAATCACCAATTGTGATTGTCAATGAATCACTCATTAATATAAATGTGTACATGCCAGAAACTGAACCTTGTTCTATGTGACATAAACATATTCAACATAAATTATCAGTAGCAGGTTTATCTGTTGGCAAACTACAGTCAAAAGACCCTGACTGCTAGGTTATCTCCTGGACCTTAAAATTCCTGTCAAAGCACTTTTATTGAGAGTGACTTAAGGCTTTCATCTCTAGCAACTACCCTGGTGTTATTGCATTCAAATTATTGCTATAGATGCATAACGATTAATAGATTAATGGGATGTCTGTTCTCATTATAAAGTTCCAGTGGGGGAAATGGAAGGATTTCAGCTCACCCAATTGTATGGCTAAGCCGGAAAAGGTGAACATCAGCAAATATTTCATCTTAAACAGTCTAATAAACATTATTATGTATTTAATGAAGAGAGTTATGGTTTAATCTTTATATCCCTCATCTCATTCTGAGTTCCTGAAGTACAACATCTGCAGCATACCCTCAAGAAAATATTTTCAGCTCTCTGACCATACTAGAAAGCACATTATTGTGCCTTTAAGGCTGAGCTTCCCAGACAGAGAGTCTGGATGGGGTTCTAATAAGGTCTTGTTATGCACAGTATGACAAGGTCAGACTAGAGGGTTTCCGGAGAGTTCTAGAAAGCCAATATATTAGCCCCAGGCTGAACAAGTCCCTTTTCCCCTTGTAGCTGAGCAGTGGTTAGTCCAGGTTAATTAGCACACCTAGGGCTAATTAAGGCCCCACCCAAGACTTGTTAAAAGCCTTCCCTCCAGAGACAGGGTGTGGCTGGAGTGTGAGAGAGGAGGCAAGGTATGGCTGGAAAGCAGAAAGATCTGGAGAAAGAACAAAATGTGGCTTAGGAAGAGCCCCACAAGTACAAAGACTTGGGGGGAAGGAAAAAAGACCCAGCCCAAAAGGGGCAAAAGATCTTTCCCAGGCCTGAAGGAAACAGACTCACTGCTATAGGGAAGCGCAAGACTCACCAAGGTAGAGGAGGAACTTTGTCACAACAGTCAGTTGGAACTAGATTCATAATAAAACAGAGCTCTTGCAATCACTGACTGGTCAATGAACACCACAAAGTCCACTAGTTCTTCTTTCATTGTTACCCAATTCTGATCCTTGTGCTCATTCATTGTACACATATTTTGGCATACCTCTTAATGAGGAGTTGGGATCATTAGCCCTCATATTCCTTGTACAGCAGTTGTTCTTTATGAACTAAATAGCTGTGTAATATTTTCTCCAAATCTAGTTTTATAGAAACAATCATTTTGACCCACCATTCAGTGTCTTTATTGCCATGATCAGTCAGAAAAAGGGTAATGGTTCAGTTCCTGAGATGCCACATAAGGTCCAGGGTTTGCAGCACATAATCATATCTTCTCCATCAGATTGAATGTTCTGGAGTGGCAGAAATGGATGAGCAGGGAGCCCCACATTAAAGTGTGGTTCTGCTCTGAAAAGTATGCATATAAAAGTGACATTGCCATATTGTAGCATCACTACAGAGAACAAAGTCAGATGTCTGGTCTAGTAAACAAACAGAGGATTCTTGATTTGTATGTTGGAGATACATAAACCTGCAGTTCCCTGGCTATTCAGTTCACAGACTAAGGAACACAGCCTGTTCTGCAGTGCTGCTATTCAAAGTCTGCCTAAATCCTTGCCAAGATTCAACAATTCTGGAATGCATTGCTGACCAGACATGCCTGTTATTAAACTATGTCCTTAGATGTAAAAGGCCCATTTGGTCTTTCATTTCATCCAAGAGGAGAACACTCGAAGTATGGAAACTGACTTAAGAAAACTGGACAGAAAATAAAGACAAAGTAAAGTAAAAGGATTCATCACTGCTATGTATGGACACTTGGGAGCTACTTGCACTGAGAGAGAAACCAGCAGAGAGCAACACAGGAAGACGTAAGCACACACAGAGAATTTATTCTCCTATTCTAAGACCAGACAGAACTGGCTGAGCTATTCCATAATAGTCTAGCTCCGTTAGCTACAGCAAGGTAGGCTGGACAAAAAATACACAACATATTTCTCCCCCTTTAATGAAAAGGTCCATTTAAAAGAACAATAACTAAATAAGGGAATGAGGGTAGACTGCCTCATTTCCTGGCTAAACTCCAGGGATTATTCTGCCTCATAAACATGAGTTTGCCCTAGCTAAAGATTCAACTGTTAAAGAGGCCTTCTCTTGCTCTAGGTGCATTATGGCAGACTTCTGGTGTTCTTGCACCAGAAGATATTGTTGGTGCAAGTCTAACAATGGGCTCAGGACTCATAGCTCAAACAGGTGGGGGTATTAGCTGCAAATATTTGCTGCAGAGGTGGATGGAGGAGGGGAGTCAAGAACAGGTGACTCTTGACTCAAGGATAACTTGACTCACCTGCAATGGTGAGGTCAGACAGTTCAACTGTATTCTTGGGATTTGCGTGGCCTGGCAACAATTGCTCTTCATATTGCTGCCAGGTGAGATCATTTGCAGTCTAGACAGTGCCTCTCTGGGCAATGACTGTAGTAGGAACCCATTTAGCTCCACAAGCACAGTTTCAAACTTGAACAAGCTTTTCAGGACTAAAGGTTTGACCGTTTGCTCTGGGTGCATGTTTAACTTCCTGGTTGTGCTGTTGACGTTCCACAGCTTTTGCTTTGGAGGGTTTCAGCAGATCAAAGCAAGTGTGCTATCATCCCATCATCAGAAAGGCCAGAGATGCTTTGGTTGTAGCATGAGGTGTGTTTCTGTAGGATAGTAAAGAAGGTGTCCAGATGCTTTTGAATGGACATATGTCCTTATGCAGATTTTAAAGCTTCATTGTCCACACAAACATTTCTGATAATCCATTGGTGGATGGATGATATGGTGCTGAAGTGACGACATATCCCATTTGCTTACCTATAATTTTCAAACTTCTAGGATATGAACTGTGGTCTGTTGTCACTCACAAATTGTTCTGGCAGACCAAAACAGCTAAAGATGTCGTGCAGTCTCTGGATAGTACTTTGAGTACTAGGCAATGCCATTATAGAGATTTCTGGCCATTTGGAGTGGACATCAACAACAACCAGGAACATGCTTCCTTCAAATGGGCCAGCAAAATCAATGTAAATATCTGCCACAGATTTTCAGGCCAGTCCCATAGGTGGTAGGGGTGCCAACTGTGGTGTGTTCCTCACACTCTGATATGAAGTACAAGCTCATGCCTGCTTTTCAATGAAGGGATGCAGAAGTTCCTTACAATCATAAACCCATACTCTAGAAGGATCTGACTAATTCTGATTAAGTTAATGCCACCATAAGACAGAAGCATGTAGGGGCTTGAGTGGAGTGATGTGTGAAGCCATTGGCTGGAGTAGACAGTTTATGTAAATATGCTACATGACCCAGGCAGACTTTTATATTACTCTTGCAGGAGCCACAGGAGTCAGTAGGATGTTAGTAGCTTCAAGGATGTCTTCAGAGCAGTGTTAGAGGAAGAGCATTGGAGCAAGTGGTATTCAGAAAGAGTAGGCTTAGGAAAGATGGGGGTGTGAATGTATCTCACTCTAACTCTCCCTTCTTAGTTTCCTTACAGGGAATGGTATCTTTGTCCAAATCAAACATATTTATGGTCCCTGCTGACAGCTGTCTGTCACAGCTTTCTTTGAAGAAACACTTGCTGGGTGACTGAGCCCATTCCACTTCCCACCCAACAATCATCAAGCAGTATATACCTGTCCTCCTGTCACAGGGACACCAAAGGATACACTGTATACTTTATTAGGGAGGTATAATTCAAGGGCACTATATAAATACGATCAGGGAAGGGCAGGCGGGTCTCTGGCAATGGCTCCAGAATCCATTTTGCTCCTGTGACCAGGTGTTTGTGGTGGACTCTCAAGATGCTCCTGTATGCCCAGTACACCCTGGTAAATCCTCATTTGGTCAACATTACCTTTTGTTCTCTCATTCACTTGAGGGAAATGTGTGGGGAGTATTTTAATACTCAGCATTTAACTGATGACTACATATCAGAAATACTCTGTGTTATGTTGGGGCTTTAAATGTTTCTTTTCAATTAAAAATGCGGTAGTTAATGTCAAAATGGGCTTTAATACAGTGACATATCCAATATTCCTCCAGAAATCTTGGTGATTGTATCTTTAATAATTTAATTTTCATCACTGCATCCAATAATATTGAATATATTAATGTTTGGGTAACATTTAACTTTTGTAATGGGTTTACTATACTTTATAATGTCTTAAGAATTGATCTGTTGTATCTTTAAGAACCATTCTGATGAAGAGCGTTTGTTTTTTTTTAACTCTTGTCAGTTTGATTTACATACTGTATTCATGAAACTTAATTACATTAGCATAACTGTTTTGAGGGGCTTTTTTGGAATGGAATGTAACTTGGCCATCTCCAGATTGTTATGAGGTTTTATTGCTTAAAAAAAAAGGCAAAAAAACAACAAAGCTCTATCAGTTAAAAAATGTTACAGATTACAATAACATCCTTCAAATCTGCAGCCACTAATAACATATATGTGGAGAGAGAGAGAGAGAGAAAGAGAGAGAGAGAGAAAGTGTGAAGGAATTCATATTACTGTGCCTCTTTTGGGTAATGTTGATCACTAATTTAACTCCTGCACCACTGAGGTCTGATGTATTACTGATCTCGACCTACATCAAGTGGATGGAAAAAAGTTTTCTCCAAACTACATGACACTACCTTGAGTGTTGTCGAGTGGTTAGAACAAAGAAATAGTGGGGAGTCAAGACTCCCAGAACTATATATTTCTCTTCCTGTTCCTGGACTGCATGGGTAAGTCATTCTTGCTCAGATTTTTCAAAATAGTCTTTCATTTTAAGCACCTCACCTTGACACTCCCAGGGCCTGATTTTCAGTGGTGCTGATTATCTACATCTATCACCAAGTTCAACTGGGACCTGAGCAGCTCAAAAATCTTTTGATTGAATAGAAGTTGTGGATATGGAATCCTGAAAATTTTCTTAGTTATTTTGTAAAATTTTAGATACAGAGGAAGGATAAACATAACATATGGTTGGTTTTGAGCTTCACTGCTTGGTTTATTATTATTCACTGTGTTGGTTTTTGTTTATGAAAGGTTGTAAATTAGTTCAGCAAATCTTTATCCAATTACTACTGAAAACAGGCCATTTTATGTAGCTTTCTCATGACATTTGCAGAGACACAAGTTTAGGTTAAAAAAAAGTTTAAAAGAAACTAAAAAGGGAGAGAAAATGTCAGTATAGTGTTTGTCTCACTGCTACATAAATTTATATATTAAACTTGTTCCTTGGTTTAGAGAGATAAAACAGAAAAATGATTTTACCAGGGGTGTATCAGGGAATTTAATGAACAAGTTTAAAAAAAAACAAAAAACCTAAGACCTTCATGCCATTCATGCAAATTTACAAAAGGTAAATAATACTTTCCAGAGGACCTAAAATTTATTTTATAATGAGAGAAAGATTTATTTCATTATGATTAAATGCAAATAAAAACTGTATATTTGCAGGAGTTGGTGGGTGTGGGGCAAATGTTTCCAGAGCATTGATGCTCATACTAAGGGCAAGTCTACACTGTCCGCTGTTTTCAGCAGCAGTCGAATGGAGATATGCAAGTTACTTAAAAGATCTTGCAAGGAGTCTTGTGGCACTTTTAAAGACTAATAAATTTATTTTTCACATGAGCTTTCGTGGGTGAAGTCCCACTTTGTCAGATGCTAGAAATCCCTTTTCTGATGAAGTGAGGACAGGGTCAGGAAGGTGCGGGGGCTCGGGGTGGTAGTGAGGGGAGCTCTGGGCAGTGAGTGGAGTTTGGGGGGCTATGGGTGGGCTGAAAGGGATGGGGGGCTTTGAGCCATGAGTGGGGGCCAAGGAGGTGTGGGGGTCTCTTGCTGGGGGTGGGCTGTGGCTGGTGAGGTGGTAACGGTTGGGAGGGGCAGAGACACTGACACAGGCCTCTGTCTCATATCTGCTGGGCTCAAGTAGCACCAGCTACTGGATGACTTCATAATAAGCAAACTGGGTTTACGGGGAAGCCCAGACACTTATAATCTGCCAGGAAAGGGTTGGGCTTCTTTTGAATTGACAGAATGGTGCATGAACCGCAAACAAGAAAAAGAAAAGGTGGGTAGGGCCCATGTGGGAAATGAGCCAAACCAAAGGCCAGCATAATGATTGACTGACAGTGGGGGGTGGTAGCTCTCCAGGAGCCCAGCCCGCTATGACTGAGACTCTGATTGGCTGGCAAACTGCAAGCAGCGTTGAGCTGGGATTGGCTGAAGTGGTTCCTTTGTTCCCCTGATGATGCAGATGCACTGGCCCTGCCGTAGTCAGTGAGCTCTCACGAGAGGAGGCGAGTCCAGGCACCAGCATGCTCCTCCCTCAGTTGGCCCGACAGCGAGGCAAAATCCTGGACATTATTTGGTATTTAAAAATCCCAGCCAGATGGAGATTTAATGTCCAAAAAAAAGGACATGTCCAGGAAAAAATGGGTGTGTGGTAACTCTACGTCCAGCTACATCTCTTACGTGCAAGGGGCAAGTGGAAATGTAGAGTCCCTACATCTTCTGTGAATTCCATTTACAAAATGGAAGTTCCAACCTGGCCATATCTGCTGGCTTTATGTCTTCTTAGTGGTAACTTCTGCACTGATTTTCACCTAGAAATCTCTGGTCACTAGAGCAACATGCCAAGAAGAGTGACTCTTCCTCTATTGCATAAACTTGGAGCAGACAGGTCTCTGCAATGGCTGGAGTAGATCCTGGGGTCTTCTCATCAGCAGATTTTTTGGTCTTTTCTACCACATTTTGCTACCCTCCACATATAGCCCATTTAGAGTGCACTAGTATTTACTGCACAAAAGAGCTGTGACATCAGTGATTACAGAAAATGCAGTTGCTTTGTTTAAAGATGCCCTATTTCTCTACAAAAACTAGAATATTCAAAGAAGTCTATTATAAAGTGGGCAAAGTCTGAAACAAATATGTTTTCAAAGGCTGGAACTGTTCAGTTGTGTGAATATTTTGGAAGTTATTGATAATGTATTAAACTGATGTAGAAATACAAACCATTGAACATTTCTAGATACATCCATTCTTTATACAGGTGGTACAATAGGTGTCAGAGCTGGTAAATTCCAGAGTGAGTTAGAACTACTGGAAGACAAGTGCAAAGGAGAAAGTTCCTTACCTCTGCCAATCTTATTTCCTCCCGCACAAATAGATATGAAAACATTAGGATGACTTAACATAGAAAGAAGATGATCTTGAAGGAATATACAAAACAGCAGTAAAATTACAACCTCTATTCCAAAAATTCTCAGATTGCACATGACAGATCTACTGCTGACCTGGCCTGTGGAAACAGAGTTGAATGCATCCCTAAAGGCCTATAAACATGGCTACTGGGTCTGTAGTGCATGAGTGGATACCCCTCAGTTCTGTTCCTGTCCACTTCTCATTGTAAGGACAAGAAATGACAATGGTAAGATTGAAACATGACAACTGTTGCCCCCAATTTTTTTAGGTGGTAGGACTGATACTGAGAATCATTGAATACTAAGCCCCACCTTCTATATATGAGTAAATTGGGTAAAACAATTAAAAAATAGAATTTTAAAGCACCTAGATCAGTGGTTCCCAACCTTTTTGGCTCAAAGGCCACAAATATCACTTTTTTCAACCCTGAAGGACCACCCGTCAATCAGCTCAAAACATTTATTGATGTATTTGTATACAGTATGAAGAACAAATTAAGGACTGTAGATCTTGACATATTTAAAAGTAAACATATAGTGCAAAGCAAATTTAAAATTTTAAATAATTTAAAATTAAAAAACTAAACCAAGAATTTTTTAAAAGTTTTAAAAAATTAAAATTTTAAATTCTAAAAAAATTTCAGCTGTTAAAAAGAGTTAATTTGGTGCTGGGAGGGCTGGGCCTAGATGGTGATGCTGACAGGCTCTAATCTGCATGTCTTCTGCCCTGGAAAATCATGCTCCATTAATCTATTAGCATTCTCTAATATGTCAATAAAAAAAAGATTGATTAAAGCACGACAAGGTTGACAATTTATTTGGACTTTCATAAACCATTTGACAAGATCTTTCACAAAAGCTCTGAAGAAAAATGAAGACGTAATGGTGTGAGAGGCAAATTGCTATCACGCATCAGAAACTGGCAGCGAGAGAAAACAAACTACAAATACGTGGTCTAGTTTCATCATGGCAAAATGTTAATAGTGGAAATTGCCAAGCTTCTGCACTTGGACCAGAATTTAATATATGTATTAACAATCTGAAAAAGTGGAGCATAGCAGTGAGGTAACAAAATTTGTATGTTACATAATTATTTAGTCAAAACAGGAGAAGACTGTGAGGAATTTCAGAAGGACTAAAGCAAAGCAAAGCAAGTGAACATCACAATAGCAGATGAAATTCAATGTTGACAAATACAAGGTAATATTCATTAGACATAAAAAACTGAACTACTTTTATACCTTACCGGGTTCTAATCAACTATAACAACTCAGAATATAGACTTGGTTTTAACTGTGAACAGCAGTCAAAAAAAATGTGATAGAATGAATAAGATATAGGATGTAGAAAGTCAATGTCCAACCTCCCCTGCAATATTGTGCCCACTTCAAAGAGGAAATCAAAGGATGCAGAGACAGGTGACAAAAATGATTAGCAGAATGGAAAAACCACTTATATAAAGAGAGACAGGAAAGAATGAGACTATTTACTTGAATAAGAAAGGAGATGATGAAGGTATACAAAATAGCAAACGGTACGTAGAAGGCACTTCTATTCACACTCAGTGAAAATGGAAAGCAATACATCTAAAACTAATAAAAAGAAAATACTTTCTCCCCCCCCCCCCCCCAAACAGTGAATGATTAGTCTGTGGCACTTGTTGCCACAAGAGACTACTAAGACCAAGATCTTAGTAGGATTCAAGAAGGGATGGGCATTTTTATGGATATTAAGAGCGTGTCGTGCTCAAATCACAAGAATCAAAACCAGTAAATGAAACAACAAAAACAGAAGCCCAGACTCAGATTATTTTGGAAGAGATACAAATTCTTCTGCTCTATGCCAAACCCTAGCTACCGAGGATAAGAAGAAAACTTTTGTAAGCAGGTGTGAGTATGTATACAAACTCCACACTGAGCCCAATGGGTTTAAAAGGCAATACTGGTCTGGTAGCCCTGTCTATTAAGATCTGCTGAGCATGCTCTGACTGGAGAAGTGTGTTAAAAAGAGTTCACAAACCTAGGCAAAGATTGGTGGATAGTCTACAGGAGAGAGGAATCCTGAAGGAAGCTAGGCTTATTATGATGAATAGGGGTGACCAGCTGATATTTCAGTCTGACTGGTCCTTGTATAGTCCTATATAGTAGGGTTGAAATGTACATGTTGGATGTAAGTATCATCTCAGTTCAAATGTCTGTCTGTTTACCTATCGTATTCATAAAGTTTATGGAAGTATGAACTAATATTCTCAACTAACCACTAATTCATTTGTATAAGCAAATCAAACTTAAGCTAAAATTTTATCTGCCTACTCAAGGTGGCTGCTGTTTCTTGCTGGGGTGCAACAATGCCCTGAATTATGTTTGTTTTATGTTGATGACACTGTACGACATTAAACTGTAATATATGAATGCTTAATTGCTCATTGTTGCTTTAAGACTTCTCTGAAAATGTGTCATCCAAGATAACCATTTATTTTTTATTTTTTCTTTACAAACTGTAATATTTATTGCAATAAAAGAGCATATTACAGGAAATGAGGGTTTGAATCGCCTCAGAATTATCCTGATAGGAAATTTTAAATTACAATGAATATATTATGTGTACATTCTTAAGCCTTAAAAATGTTTTATTCAGAAAATAATATATGAAAAAGACAGGGATAAAATATTGTATTCACTCAAGGAAAAGTGATTTGTAATTCAAATTCATTGAACAATGTTTTAAGGAGTTATCCCAAAGTCATGCATTTCCATCTAGCTAAGAAATAAAGTTATTTTCACTCCAGAAAAAAGCAAGAGAGTGAGGGGAACCAGGAAATTAACAGTGAAAGAAATGCTTTTCATCCCAGGGTTAAAACAAATTAAGGCCCAATCCTGCAAAAAATGACACATAGTCAAAGGGTAGCCCATTATGTGTTCCTAAATCTCTGTAGAATCAGACCTTATACTATAAATGTAAGTGAAGGCCAGGTATTGCAACATGCATTTAGCTCTGTCCCAGTTTCCAATGGATTAGCTCAAATTAAATATTGCCTTAAGCTGCTTGGGGCTGAGTGATGTATTAGGCTATTTAGCTCATTGCAATACAATATTTTAATGCCAGTTGGGCTAAATTTTGAAGTCCTTCTCAAGCCCCAATATACTTAACACTTCTAAATTTGTTTAACTTTGCATAAGCAAGCAATACCATTGGATAAGTAAGCAATCCCATTGTCTTAAACAGTGCTCCACGAAAATGCAGGGCCACCCATGTAAAATGGATTTCATGTATGAGACCTTATTCAGTCCATGCTTGGACTAAATCCCCAATGACTTCACTGAATATTTTGCCCAAGGAAGGATTTGGCCTATTGTACAATGCAAAGCCAGCAGATAGCAACAGTAAGATCCTGTTCTACATCGTATGGCTAGTGTATATAGCATAGGTGAAGGAATTTATTGGCCTAAAAATCTGGTCTTAATTCTCATACAAACTGATATATTTGCTCTATTAGACCCATTAAAGTTTTATTGCTTCCTACACTCATGATTTTAGAGCTCCAGATCAAGCAGTGAATTCATTTGTGAATGTTTGTCATAATCAGAAAAATATTGCAAATGCTAAGTCTGATAGTGTGAATGATTAAGTCCCTTTTATACCACTCTACCAGTGTAAAAAGATAGTAGGGTAAAAGAGAATCAGGCCCAGTCAGTTTATAATGGGTACAGCTGGTTGGAAAACCAATATTTTTTCAGCTGAGAAATTTTGAAGAGAAAAATCTTAGTTTGAAAATTCAGTCAAAAATTTTCTGTATTGCTGTGAGAAATTTCAAACCAATTCATAAGGAAGTTTGTTTAGAAATTTCTTACAGCAACTGACATTTTCCCCACAATATTTTTCTTTAACAAAAGCGTACTTTTCAGAGGAAAAAACGTCCCGCACTAAAATTTAGACTATATCATTTTGTTTTGTTTTGCTTGTGATTTTCTTGGATCTAGAAATCTGAAGCACCAGAAAGTTGGGTGGGCAGATGTCACCATTAGAACTGGAGTTTGAGGAGCTTCTTGGTTGGGGAGGAGGTTAGAAGATCTCACTGGAACTTTCATGGGCCAGTTACTAGAGTTGTTTACTTGAAGCAATAAGCAAATGTGCTACTGTATTCTGAACAAGCTGCAAGTGAAAGCCCCTGTTATAGGTCTTGCTAGGGCTGCACGGATGAGTACAGCAACTGAGCTCTGGTCCACACTACAAACTTATGTTGCTTAGGGGCGTGGAAAAATCTACATGCTGAGCGATGCATACTGACCTAACTCCTAGTGTAAATCTACATGCTGAGCGATGCATACTGACCTAACTCCTAGTGTAGAAGAGAGATGGAACACATCTGCTGACAGGAGAAATTCTCTCGTAGGCATAGGTAACGTCTTCACTAAAAGTGCTGCAGCCATTCAGCCCTAGCACTGTAAGTGTAGATAACCCCTGCATCTTGCGGTGATGGGTAGAAGTTGCAGTGAGATAAATAGATGGATAGCTTCCACTAAGTGCTCAGCTGAGAAACATTTTCATGTAACACACTCTTGCTTCCCTTTCCTTTGATATATCAAGGGCCAGTCTTGCAATCCTTGCTCCCCTGAATAAATCCTTATTCACTCAGGTATTCTTACTGAAGGCCAGGGGACTACTGTTAGGGATTATAGGATCGGTCCCTTATTTTATTGTAGTTGTAGCACCATAACAAATTACAAAACCCTGCGGTCTCCTTAATACTTACAGGTTAAAGTGCTACTATATAACACTTAGTATCTTCAAAGCCTCTGTGAGTTAGTTAAATAGAGGTTATTGTCTACATTTTACAGGTATGCAAACAGAGACAGAAAAGGTTTAAGTGACAACCAATATCTCACACAGTGAAGGAGGAACAGAATCCCAGAAGACCTGACTCAGTCCACAATTAGCGAGCTGAGCTGGCCTAAAACCTTTTCCTTAAAATCTAGCAGTGTTACAAAACTTAAGCCAAAACTGTAACTTACATTCTTCTTCTTCTTCTTCTTTTTTTTTTTTTTTTTTGCAGAGGCATCAGAAAGATCAACTGACACTGATTTCATTTGTCTAAGTAGATAAATCATCTATATTGAACTTGTCTCCGCCAGCATGACAGTGCTTATCCCTGATTTAATTTGCAATTTTTTCCCCTCTCTCTTTTTTTTTCCTGAAGAACCAGTGTTTAAACAGGAAATCTGAAGGTTATGTGGGTCATGCATTTTAATCAGTGATTCTATAGAAAAGCTATGGAACAAATATTTCCCACAACAGACATTTTTTTCTCTCTCTCAGATTCATTAATCTGCATTGACTTTTGGTGACATTGAAGTATTGGAGAAGGAAATGATCTTTTATGAGGGAACAGAGTGGAGAGATTACTGTATTTGATTCCTCTTCCCCACTAATACAAAGACCCTATTGTAGGGTATTGGCTCAAATAAAGAAGTTTAATAGTGTCTCAAAGCTGCGCAGCAATGCAACTAGGTAATATATTTAACATTTTATACTATATAACCTTTCTCTGCATAGCTGTATCATATCAGCATAAATGAAGGATCCAGTATGATGAATATGGGACCTGATCCAAAGCTCAATGACATCAATACAAATTTTTCTGCTGACTTCAGTGGGATTTGGGACAGGTCCATGGTTTTCAGTTCTTTAAGAGAGAAGACATTGCTATTACAATAACTGATTATAATTGTGGAATGCCTGATACCTCATGTATTTGGCCTTCTATGACACCCACAGTGCACCTTAATGGTCAGGCAGGGTTCCTACCTCTTCCCTCCTGCACTGGAGTAGGAAGGTCAGGTCTTGAATAATCTAGGTCAATCCCAGTAGGACCCATGCTTTAAGTGTAGGTCCCTGGTGTTGCACTGTCAGTTGGGGAGTCAGGTAGGGGATCCTTGGCCCACGCTCTCCAACAAGCTCTGGTCCAGGGCCCAAGAGTTGAAGGCTACATTCAGCTCCTTGGGGTGTTAAAGTGCCATCTTCCCTTGACCATTTCCTACCTCGACTCCCTGCCAGTTGCATCAGAGTAAAGCCCTTCTCTTGAGTCTCTGATTTGCACACTGTTGCATCTCTCCTCCAAGTTCTTCATTGGTCCACATAATGAGGCCTCAGGCAAGGTTCCCCTGGACCAATACTTTGATCTTCAGAGCTCAAGGCAGCTGTCTGCTCCCTTCCACTCCAGCCTCCTTCTGAGATGTTCTTCTCCCCTTTTAAAGCCTTGCTTGGAGATGCAGGCTCTGTAGGTGTGACTGGATGTAGCTGCCTGGGCCCAGAACTGCTCTTTAACCTTCAAACCCCATCACATATCCTCTCTCTCAAAACAGGGCCTGGGGTCTTGTTCTCCCCCCTTTTCAGGGAAAAAAGTGTTCTGGTGGCCTACCTCAGTATGGTGAAACACCCCAAAAATGATCAGATGGTAATTAGAGGTACCACTGTATAATCTTGGAATTGGTGTCCTCCTTCCTGTTCAGTCAACACCAGGTGGGCGAGGTGGGAGGACAAGACAAGGTCACCATGTGACTAGCCAGCTTTCAGTAGACCAGGAGCAAATGCTTATAGTTTAAGAACCTTTAGACTAGAGGATTGGGCTATGTATTATTTTTGTTACAAATTCTAGTTTTATTATGGAACTTCTCTCTCTCTCTCTCATTCACACACACAGTCTTTGAAGGTAGTTCAAAGTCCTGTTAAAGGTGATCTCTAAAGTTCCTAATTGCCAGTTATGATACCACTATTTAATATGCTGACTATTGGGATCCTTTGAAGTCTTCTCTTATCTGAAACATGAAAAACTCTACAAAACCTTCACTAATTGAATTAGAAAACATTAACCATATCAAAAAAGTCCTTTCTATTACTGAAGGAGTAGCAAATGCTGACAGAAAAGACCAAGTGCTGGTCAACTTAAAAAGTTATGATTACAAGTAAATTCTAAAATCAGGTCATTGCCATAGACAAAGATAAAGGGTCCCAAAGACAAGAACCTAGGCACCAATGTCTACACAAATAAGTCTACACTGATGGAGGCCTTAGCTGCATTGGAGACTATCTTTCTTGAAAAGGTGGTCTGATAATTATCGATGGTCAGATATTCCTTGTCTTTAGAAGATCCTTCAACCGTCTCTCAATTCAACAGTCATTATATTTGCAGCGGTGAACTCCTTAGTGCCACATCCTATTCCATCTCTCCCCACTTCCATAAGCATTTTAGACATATTTCCAAGTAAGGTGAATCATTTGCTTCAGCTATTACTTTGAGTATTTACTATTCACAGTTCATTGTGTGTACTGTATGACTGTTCATCTGAGAATATGGATAATATTCCCTAACTGAGGTGTTTCAAACATGCATAGCTTCCAAATGGTCATTTAAATACTCTAGCTCTCCATGCAAACTCTCTCAAACAGCTCTGCTGGCTTGAATGCTTATGAAAAATGAATGAAAGGTGCTGAGTACTAGCCATATGAATTTGTGAAGTTTTATTTCCATGGCAGTTTGTAAATACTTTCATTTACTAGGCCAGTTCTGCATATAAAAATGAAGCGAGTTATTTTGTACAACTTCTTCACTTCCTGTGAGAATTTCAAAAGCACACAAAGAAGTTAGGTGCTCCACTTCCTGTAAATTGCTAGCTTGAATCTGGCCTGTGCAAAATGCACTGGGAGACCTCATCCTATTTATCAATGTCTATGTCCCAGTTCAAAGAAATTGGCACTCATCTGAGTCAGTGCTGATTGAGAAGCCAAGGAAAGAGGTATATAGACTGAACTAACCCCTTACCCTTCAGATGGTTGCCTCGCTACAGTTCACGATTGAGGTACCCTAACTGGACAGGGAACGGATGCTTTATTGCTGCTGAGAACAACACAGAATTCTACCTTCCAGAGTTGCTAATCTGTTTCCCCACCCCCACAAGCCATAAATCACATTCTAAAAAATAAAATGCAACTCTAAGTGGAACGTTATGTATGGCTAAGCTAAGGAGCTGGACATAAAGTGTCACTGGTGTATTAGAGATACTTGAAGGCTTTTGGTTTTGAGCAAAATATTTGGGCAAAGTACAATGAAGTTCTAAAAAGCAAAATTCCAAAGACCCAGCTCTCCTTTCCCTTCACACTAATAGAAGCTAGTAGTAACACCTTTGAAGACAGTGGAATTACACAGCTTTAAAACTGGTTTAAGAGGAAAACGGGCCCCAAACCCTAAAATTATATACCAATTTATCCTGATCTCCTAAGAAAAAAGCATTTCCAGCCTGTGCTCACTAAAAATATTCATTACAATCCCGATCTAATTTGGTTTCCACAGAGAAACCTTGTTATAATCAGGAAACATTTCCATAATACCTTTTATGCTGAAGTCAGTCAGATAACAATTTCATGCTGAAAGATTCCTAATTGATTTGACCATAAAATTAAGCCTTTTGTTCAAAGAAGAATGGTAAAATTTATATTTTTTATTTGCACTCCTCTGCCACCCCACCCCAAGGAAAAAAGGCAAAACAATTCAGCTTTCAAATTCAGGCTGTATGCAAATATCATGGGGTCAATAAAATGCTGCATGCTAAAAGAAAGCAATACTCAAGCAGTGAAAAGACCCCATTTACTGAGGGATGATTTATCCATAATAGATACACAAGCCAGCACCTCCTCAGAGGACGTGTTCTAGGGTGGAAGAATGGTGTAAGCCGCTTAGAGAGAGGGAACAAATCTGTGAGGATCAAGTCAGTTTTATTCCCTAGAAAGCAGATTAGTAGAGGAATTTTAGCATTACAAAGTCATAAGGAAGGGTGTTGGGTCATCAGGAGTGATCCAACTGCAGCTTCGTTTTTGTTGCGTAGAAAACGTCTGACAGCACTACAGTCACTACATTTAGTTTGACCTTCAGGGTTTACTTACATCCTCTGCAACCCCGCTGAACTCAGTGGGACTGCAGGGAGATGTAAATCAGCACAGAATTTGACCCTAAAACTAAAAGATCATTTTACCCAATATCTCTGGAGGTCCACACTTGTTGGGCCATATTTCTCCTTGTGCCGGCCCTTATGCAGGGATGGAGAGAATGCACCTTTCCCCACCCCTGTTCAGGGTTTGACCCTCAGCACAGGCTTGTACCTCAGGTCTAAAGGGCCCTTAAGGGATCCTGAACCACACCATCCATATAATCTGTACCCTTCCTTTCTCTGACCCCCATCCCAGAATTCTCTCAGCACAGGGGGGCTCTTGCAGAGATGGTGCAGAGCTGGCAAACTCACTTTTGTGTCTGGCATACAGGATTGCTATTCTGAGAATTTTTCCAAGAGTGGTGGGGGAGTGGGTGGAAGTTTGCCCTACAACTCCTCATTGTGCCAACCTTCTGAAGCAAAGATTTATAATGCAACACTGAGTATGACCAATTGCATTTGTATAAACAAATAAAGGTATGTCAGATGTAACCAGCAGATCTGGTCATATACTATTTGGCTTGCGCACATTTTCTTCTTCTTGCTGTAGAAAGCAGTCCATTACTAGAGTATCAGTGGAGTGTTTTATGTCAGTATTTTGACAGTGGAAACCAAAATAATGCACAAGATAAAGTAGGGGGAGGAAATAACCATCTAAGTCTGAAAAGCACATCCCCAATCAGAAAAGAAAGCATTTTGCTCTTCATGACAGCAACCCTTTGAAGACCTGGAGAGGACATTGATCTCAGCAGGAGGCCATTGTTATCTGCCATTAAAAAGCAGTTTCTGCTTGTGAATCTAATGGATATTTTGTGCTCTGCTTTGAAGACAATGTTGTTTAATAACCCCCTTTCTCACACACACACACATGCTATCTATGGTGATCTGATGTTAAAATAAGAAAGGATGGTCATAAAAAAAGCTGGATGTCTTCTTCAAACCATAGGATATCACAAGCTGTCCATCATCTTCACTGGCAAGCTGAGAGCATTCAGAAAAAAATGCACATAGTACTTTGTTCAAAGGTCGGGGTGTAGAGGGGGCAGTGAACATTCAGGCCTGGGAATAAAATGGCCTGCTGTTTCTCCCATCATGTTCACATCACTCACTACACTTCTAGTAAAAATTATCCATGTATGGCTATATTAACTAATAGCAACCTGTGTCCTAGACATTCATGCATAAAATTAACCTTGTTTTTATATTTTGGTGATTTTTAGTGCTTATGAAAATGAGATACTAATAATACTGGCTAGAGCATGGAAAGTGGAAGGGATGCTTTCCCATAAGTGCCATCAGTTCACTTCCACTAGGCCTACAACAGATCTGGACATGGGCCTGTGCTGAACAGAGCCCGATAGCTGTCCTGAAGTTTTTGGTGGTTCTGTGATGTAGAAATGTCTATTTCACATTAGGATAAGGCTGAGCAACATTTTCATTTGTCATGGAACCAAGTCTTCAGAAGTAAAGCCTTTCCATTAGCACCATCATGGTTAAGGATGAGAGAGTAGATTTTTTTTTTCTGTGCTGGTAACTTTTCATAATTATTTTTGCCTGGATGTTGTGAATATTTAGACTTAACTTTGAAAACTACTCATATAGTTGGTGCAGTCACTCTTGAAACAGCTGTCTAAAGCTTAACTCGGGAAATGGCACCTCTATGTGCAACCTTCCAAAGCCACTGCATTGATCAGAGCCACTGTGCTGGTGGATTCCTGTCCTAGGAAGAAACTATGGGGACCCTAGCCAAGTCATTTTCAATGCTGGAGCCTAATCTGAAGTGCAGATCAGTATATGTTTTTTAGTCTGACTGTTGACAGAGCCTGGTGAAACACACTGGGTATTTTTTGTTTTGTTTTTGTAGAAGACAACTCACAAGAGAACAAAGAGGAAAGAATGTACAGAGGAGAGAGTCTTAAAAATTAAAATATAAAGCTCTGGATTTTAAAAAAATTCAATTTTTTAAAATGCCCATTAAATTAATTTAAATTAAATGCCTACTAGCTTGGCTTCCACTGAAGTCGAAGGCAGCTTTTGAAAACCACACATTAGCAGGACAAAAATGAAGCACAACTGTGATCTTCTTATACATCATAACGGATTTGCTACCTCTGTTACTGTAGTGGTTGTTACTCTATAAAGAGTGTAGCTGAGACAGATGAGGGGTGTACCTAATCAACACTCCAGATAGCATGCTTTCAGTTTCTTGCAGCTTATTACATAGATATTCAGAGAAACATTATGCATTCACTAAGTCTGTCCCCAAACTAAAAGTACACCGAATGTGCTAACACAATTTCTGTTTGTAGTCATGAATGCTGGTGTAGATTACTAAAAGCAAGGCTCATCAATCATTATTTCACCACACAGAGAAACCTACACTCCTTTTCAGCAAATAATTTCTGGATAAATCAAAGAAAAAACAATCCTAGAAGAAGTTTCGAAATAATTACCTTTGGAGGAAAAAAACAGCTAAGGAAGGGAGTAGATGTATTACATGGCTCCTTCATTTAATTCATTTAACAGATAAAAAAGATGCTGAGAGATTCAGCTAAGAACATCGTCTCCTGTGTGGCATCCCTCAAGCTTTAAAGGACTTGTCCTTCAATCATCTAATTAGAGTCAGAAGGATATCGCTGATGATAATCATCATTCTTGGCACTTGCTGTGTATAGCACCTTTCATCCAATGATCTCAAAGTGCTTCACAAACATGAATTAATTATGATTCACATCAGCCCTACTAGGTAGTGAAGTATTATTATCTTATATGCGTTGTAAGTTACCCATAGGTATTATGGTTACTATTTGTATCACAATGCCACCTCCATGAGCTGAAGGTTACAGAGGACACCTCACACTTTTGGTTAATCCACAATCTTTGAAGTCTGTTCCTTTAACCCCAAACAAAGACTCCAGGTGTCTTCCGGCTGGTTCCCTCCCGTAGCAGAAAAATGGCTGGCTCCGTGGACCTCCACTTGTTTGCAGCTCTGCTCAATTACAGAAATGATTTAAACAGCAAATGTTCCTAGAGAGTACCAAATAGGAACCAATGAATCCAAGAGAGCTTTTGAAACACATTTGTGCTGCTACCTAATGCTGCCAACAGCCACCCATATTGAACACAGATGAAATCACCCGCAGCATCCACCTACCCCCTCATTAACTGGTCTGTTTTTTTCCCCTATGCTATCTTAAGGTAAAGACAACTGGATCATTTAAGCTTTCTAAAGTTACTGATAAAAAGAAGAGATACCCTGAACTCAGGGTCAGATTTATAGCTTATGCGCCCCTAGGCACAGCATTTTCAGCACACCTCCTTCCTACAGCTGACCTTTGTGTTTTCTATGCGGGGAGAGTGTGGTGGTAAAGAGAAGGATTGACTGGGCTAGTTCCATGCAAGAGAAAAGGGGATGAACTGGGGTTACCAGTCTGGCCAACTTTGGGCGGGGGGAAATATGCTCATCCCTGGGCTCCAGCTTCCACACTGGCGGGGGTAGAGGTAGGGCTCAGAGGGAAGAGGAGGAGCAGGGTGGTGGGACCCTGGGAGACAGGAGACACAGCAGAAGATGGGATCAGAGTTTCAGGGTTTATGAAGGGCCCCCAAATTGGTCAGACCCCCTGGGCAAAGGCCCCATTAGTCCATAAAATAATCTGCCACTGTTTTGGCACTCCTTGACATGTGCCTAACTGGAAATCCAGCCCTGCCCAAGCTAGTGTCTCTTCAGTTAAATATATTGAATATGGGCACAAAGCCTTCACAGACAGTAACAATTTGGATGATTAATGTAAAAGTTGGTTAAATAACTTTAAAAGTGGTGAACATTTTTGCAAATAAAAGCTTTGAGTGTGGGGCACTCACGGTTTATAATTGGTCAAGCACCAGATATATAAAAAGAAAATGTTTACTAATCCTGAGTTTCATGAATTTTAGCATGAATTATTATTTGCCTGAAAGTCTGTACCAAAAGGTGTGTTATTTCCTTTTTATTGAGATTTAAAAATGCCACACCAAAGACCAGTTCTCCACAGCTGAATATATTCGCTGGTGAATATCTCCTTGTTTAAACAAAAACAACAACTCTATCAGCAACCCCCTTGGAAAACAGAATCAATGACAGGAACTCGGTTGACCTGCCACACAATACAAACCACTGGTAAATTCTGCTTTCTTTTGCTATGCAATTTCTTATGTTTTGGTTCACTTCCAAACTGGATCCGGAGAGCAGACCTCCTTCAGTTTTGGGTCCAACCCAGAACAATAGGGGCAGATTCTGGGTCCCATTTAAATTAGTGTCTCCATGCAGTGGGGAAGATTTCAGATTGATTTCAGGACGATTTCTAAGATCTTTCTATGGAATCAATATGGATGTTATGCAGAGCCTATTCAAATCAATGGCAAGCTTTCCATTCACTTTCATGGGCTTTGATCAGGCCCCATGTGCAAGTGTATACTTACAATTTCCCTTGTAGAGTACTGAATTATTCAGCTCCCCTATTTTCTCCCCTGCATAGCCCTACAGCTGAGATGGGGAGCCTAGTATGGAAGTGTGTTTCTTTCTTCTCTTCCCTCTGCAGTTATCTCCAGCATGCAGTTTAGACAGAGATGGGTACTAAAGTCTTGTTTTGCCCCTAGGCACCCTAGCCTCTTTTATGCTGTACCCTCTTTGCACGTGTGCAAAAAAGTTTCCCATGCTTCCTCCCTCCTTTTGCTCAGCCCCAGGTCACAGCAGCCAGGTTGTGGCTCATATCCTCACTTCTGAGGTGTATCATTTGGTTTAGGGACGTGTCATAATATTTCCTTGGTGGTTAGCTTCATTTTTCTGAGCATATATGAATGGAGATTATTTTCCTGGGTGACAATAGTCTATTCCCAAATGACACAAGAGCAAGCCTTGATCTTGACTGCTGTCAGCTGACGCTGGTAATGTTACAAGGACGAGGCAGTCTTCAAAAGCCAGCTGTGTGTGTGATTGTTTTATTTCTTTCAAAACAGAATTCATCAATTCTGTAAAGATCAAGGAAAAGCACAAGGCACCAAAAGATGCTCTCGTATTAGGCTTTGCACCCTTCCTTTTGCTTTGTAAATAAAGATCACAATCACACAGCGTCTGAGGAAGGAGAATTTATTCTAATGTGTTTTTGGAGGACTATCTCAGAATAAATGTTCTGCTGTGCCTCGAGGTACTGCTTGATGCATGCAGAAGCTGGCTGCTAAGAGCTCATCAAACAAACTGGAGAACTCATATCTTCGGGTGCAACCAATTAGAGAAAAGGGTAGTTTTAGTCACTTTATAAATTGTGTTTGGGTAGTGTTTAGTGCAAAGTACTTTTTCAGAATCAGAGAGATTTGTCTCTACTGCCTCAAATAACATTGTTAGTTAGGATTGTTAGTTAAGAAAGATTCATCAAAAAGATTTTTGTATGGGGGGAGGTGCAAGTTTGTCTGCCACTTAGAGGGCTAGGTGTGGTGGGAGCAACAATATAGAAGAGGAGAGTGAAAAGAAAAAAAATTGATATTAGAGTCCCACTACATTACGAGTGGTGGTATCAGAGTTCTGAGTCTCCAACTATAAAAGACTCTCCAATTACTGTGCATCATGCCAATGAAACAATATTAGAAGTGCTATATAGACCAGTGGTTCCCAATCTTTTCTGAGCCAAGGCACACCTTGATGCCTTTAGTTATTTTGAGGGACACCACTGTACAGTCTTCAGATCAACTCATGACGATTCATGAACCAATCCAGAATGCTTCAAGTGATTTTTCAAAAAAATTCTGTGGCACACTAGCTCAGGCCTGATGGCACACCAGTATGCCATGGCACACCAGTTGGGAAACACTGACATAGACCGAGCAAGATTTAACTGGTTGATTTTAATAAGAAGCATCATTTCTAAAGTTGTCCTTTTACAGGAGTCCCACATGCTTTAGTGCTATCTTCACAGACAAACTAATTTGGCCATTTGGGATGTAGTTCACTCCACTGCCTCACACAAAGCCCAAGTAGATATATACTACATGATGGAGAGAGGGGATGGAATTGACACCTCAATCTCGGGCAGGTTTTAGAGAAGTCTGCAGTTGTTATTTCAGCCATTCACCTGGCATGGCAGCTTTGCATCCCTGCTTAGGGATATATGGCCAGTGGATCACCATGACTGTCTGATTCGTGATCCTCTCCACACATGCCTTCAATTCTTCCACCCCCTCTCCCCGCGAGCAATATTGTGGCATATTCAGGGTTATAAAATGTACCAGGTTGCCATTTATTAGTTTCTGTAATATGAGTGCTACTAAACCACTCGGTCCAGTGTCCTCTAAAGCAGAGTGATTGTTACAAATTTTAAATGTCAGGATCACCTTAAATTTGATTGACTGAGAATTGATATTATGCCAGCATACTTGCTTGTTTTGTACTTATGCTAATCAATATATTACTATTTCACTGAGTTTGGATCATTATTATTTCTTGATCCACGTCCAATGATTTTTTTCTGTTCATAGCTACAAAAAATAAATAATACAATAAAATAACTAATTAAAAGGCTCTTTGTTTAGTGTGGAGGTAGGAAATTTGCCGTACTTTTTGTTGTCTGGTGCACCTTTCCATTTTCAAGAACTTTGCCTGTGTGTAGAGGTGATGCCTATTTATTCATTGCAATTTCTGTGGTTTGTACAGAAGACACAGATACACCACATTCTCTCAGCAAGACTATTTTTGTTTTTTATTGTTTAAAAAGTGAATGTGGTTGCAATTTATATATAGAAGAAAACACCACTCTGGATACAAACTAACATCTAATATAATCTAGATGACTGAATATTGGTTTCAAATGGAAAACATTGACAAAGACATGAAATACTTAGATTAGCCTGCTGAAAGAAACTCCAATCTATAACAAACTTGCACATTTGTACCTTGCACAAATTCACACAACAGTTAAGTCATCTGCAAGTCTCTCTTTCCAGTTGTGGCACTTAAACTATCTTTGTGTCTGATCTTGCCACCCTTGCTCATATAACTATATCTAGACAGCGAGGTAGCTAGCATCCAGCAAGCTGGGGAGTAAGTCTACGACACACTAGCTTTCCAACCATTAAGTGTCCATGTTGACCCTACTGCCACACATTAAAAGTTCCCTAGTGCATTTTGATCCACTCCCATTTGAAACTGGAATAGGTCAAATAGGGTGACCGGACAGCAAGCTTGTAAAACTGGCAGGGCCATCCCGTGGGGGGGGAGCGGGGCCCAGGGCCAATTGGCCAAAACGGGGCTCCCGACCCCTATGCTGGAGGGGAGCGTGGTGGGCCCACCGGCCCACTCCGCCCCCCAGGGAGTCAGCCCTGGGCCGGGAGGCTGAGGCTGCCAGCGCGGGGAGTCAGCTCCTGCCCCGGCCCTGGAGGCTGAGCCGCAGCTGCCTGTTGGGGGTGGGGGCAGGCGGAGCCAGCTCCAGCCCAGGCCCTAGGCCGGGAGGTCACCTGTGGCAGGGAGCCGGCCCTGTGCCCAGAGGCCAAAACCGCCTGCAAGGGGCGGAGGGGAAGCCGGAGCCGGCTCTGGTCCCAGAGGCCACCTGCAAGGGGGAGCCTGGTCCGGACCCCGCCGTGTGGGGCAGGCCGACCCAGAGGCCGGGCCCCACATGCTTCGCCCCGGCCATGCCTGCTCCGCCCTGGGGGAGGGGAGGCCTGGCCCAGGGGCCGGGCATATCCCTCCCGCCCCGCCCCACCCTGCTGCCTTTGGCTCACTGCCAAAGGCAGCAGGGTGACTGTGGGAGGAGGGGCTGCAGTGAGCACGGGGCCCACGTAACCACGGGGCCCACGGCAATTGCCCCGTTTGTCCCCCCTCCCCCAGGGATGGCCTGAAAATTGGAACGCTGAGGGAGGGAGGGCAGTAATAGTTGCCTATATAATACAAAGCCCCTCATATCTGAACATCTGATTATCCTAAGGTCTGTGCACATTTGAGGCACACTCGTGCACAGTAGATTGGCAACCCAACCACCACACACACACTCGTCACCTAGAAAAGCTCTTAGTCTCATGAACAGTCCCGTGTCCCATTGACCTCAATGGAAAGAGTCAGCAAAGATTGCAGGAATGAACTATGTAATTCATGTCCCACGATGTTTGGGGAATCCCTTTTCCCCTCTTAAAAACAATGCAGTGTGTCTGAAGGCTACTGATTTACTTTAGCCAGGGAAAACATTCTGCAGCAAACAGAAAGGCTGTTTGAACACCTTCTCAAAGAAGTCATGTGGATAGCAAACGAAGCGTGTAACAATAAAGGCCTTCACAATACATGTCCTCAGTAATGTCAGGTGCCCCTGTTTTAGAAATACGTTCTCAAGAAGTCAATCTACAGCTCAATTGAGCTAGTCAATAATGGGAAAGAAGTCCCATTGGATGTCCATTTTAGCACACATTCATCCTCATTTCTTTACAGAAACTTGTTTTAAAGAAGGCACAATTTACACTAACTTCTGTTCTCAGTGTGGAGACCTAGACACTTGCCTCTATAGTGGGTATTGGATATTGTACTTTTTACAATCCTTGAATGCTTATAAAGGGAAAGTTAAAAATGCCAATCTCCAATTTTAAAGAACCTGAGCTGGAAAAATTTAAAAGCAATCATTTTATCCCCTGCATTTTAAAACTTTGAATGTTGCCCTTCATGAATGAATTATTCTTTTATTAAACACAGTGATCAGAATGCAAGGTGCAATCAGCATTTCTCTGTATTACAGTAGATGCTTTGGGTCCTATCTGAGCTGAACAGGGGGGTCTATCACATAAGAAAGATTTTCACTTGGAGCCAGACCTCCAGTTTCCACATACTTCATATAGCATTTGGTAAAATATGTATACTTTCATCAACACACACAGTGCTTTCCATTTTCCTGTGTTATTACACACAGAGCTAAAGGTCAAGGAAGCCACTGTGTCATAGTTGGTTACATAATGATCCATCTTATATTGACAAATGAGTGCTGAGCAGTGCTTACATTGAGCTAGTCAGAATAATTTCAGGTAATCAGGTTGAGAAAACAAAAATGTTTTGTGGAGGGGATTCAATTTCAATGACCTTCCACAAGAAATCTCTTTAGTTTCATGCCAGTTCTCCTGGCCATCTTCTCGACAGCCTACCAGTTGGAACAGAATTCAGTTTCAAAATGTTAAAATCCTTCACACAATAAACTTACTGTCCCTCACCCAGCTCTACATTTATAGTAATAAAGTCTCAGTCCATAACATCTTACTGATATATTAATCAATATGGTCTAATTTAACTTCTATATTGTGGTAATACCTCAAGGCCACAACCAGCTTTGGGCCCTATCATGTTAGGGCTGTACAAAACAGAATACAGGACAATTCCCTTCCTCAAAGAGCATAGACTTTTAGAAACAAGCCCTAAGAGAGGGTGAGGGAAGAGACAAACAATTGGGGTGAGGTGGGGTAAGGAGATAGATAACAAATAAATGTAACAGGATAATATTCAAATCTTACCTGATCAGCAATGGTAATTACAGCTTTCTGGTTTCCACAATCAAGTTGCATTTACTATAGGCATTATGAAAGAGGTGAGTTCTGAGAAGGACTTAAAGGGCAAGGTTGTGGGTTTATGGATTTTGACTGTGAATTTTTCCATTGTTCAGGGGCAGCATGAGAGTAAGTGTGAGAGTACTTATTAGAAAAATAGAGAATTACTCATTCTTTAGCCAGGATTCATGTGCTTTTTACATACCTAAACAATGCCAGATAATTGCCATATTCCTTCTGAGTCAGCATAGTTTGCTAAAAGAGGACAAGCTAATAGGCCTGTATAAAATAAGAAAATACTCAAAGTTCCCTCCATCCAAAACTCTGAAGTGTTTGAATTGAGTTAGCCACTCACAGAATTTCATGTGCACCTCTGCATTTATGCACCAAATCTTTAGGGGCTGCAAAGGCCCTCTTGAAGTGCCACCTTTGAGGATCCATGTCACAAAAAAGTGATTAGGGAAGTTCCTTCAGGAGCATGTGCATCTCTACAGAGCAAAGTGAAATTTTTCAGTCAAACTGTTTATTCACAGAAAACTGCAGTTTTGGCTCAGCTGAAGCTATTTGCAAATTTGGCAAATTTTCTTTTTTTTTTCTAATGAAAAAGTCTAAATGTTCTGTTATGACATGTTTGCATTTGGTTTCAAAACATATTTATTTTTAAAAGAGTAAAAAAAATCCAAAACCAAAAGAAAATGAAAATCTGAAAAGTAAATGGCTTCCTTTGACCCAAGATAAATTTTTTCCAACTATTTTGTTTCAGCAAGAAACAATAAAATAAAATCCATTTTGGATTGACATGAAATGACTCAGTCTTCTTCTCAGCTTGCCACTAAATCAATTATTCACCCTAATCCTATATGACTACTGGCAAGTCATTTTGTCTCTCTCTGCATAAACTCCCTAACTGTAAAATGGGGAAAGCAGCATTGCCCTACCTCACAGAGGTGTTACAAGTATGACTACATTAAAGAGTATGAGTTTCAGATTCTGTTGTGAGTGGGGGCATATAAGCAATGAGACCAATAAGCAATCAGAACCTGTTCCCAGGACCTTGACAACAGCTAAGTCTGTGTAGAAACAGAACTAGTTACCTCTACAGGTTTTTCCACCAAACCTAGCCAAAACACATTGGAAGGGAACATTTCTGATGCTCATTATATACTTCTTCAATTAAGTTGTAGAGGACTTTAGTCTTAGGGCTACCAATGCAATAAATCAATCATTTAAAAAAAATTCCTAAGGGAGCTCTGGCGATGAGATGAATGTTCATGAGAATTTAAAAATATTTTTACTGATTGGAACTCAGCAATACTAAAATAGATATGCATTATGCTCTTGTGTGCATATTTTATAGCTGTGCAGATGATACTCATGTAAAAATGTATATTTTCTCTTTGCTCTGGTTTAAGGCATTAATAAGTCATATTTGTTTTTTGTAAGGTATTATATAGGTTTCACATTTTAAAAAGAGAAAGGAAACAAGGAGAATATGCCAGAAAGAAAGTAAAACCTATGGTGGGTTTTTTTTCCTTATCAATTTAAGTAGTCTACCATAAAAGCAAACATTTTGCATTCCAGTACAACCTTGAGCAGTACCCAATATCAAAAAAAAAAAAAAAAAAAAAAAAGAAAGTGTGAGTCACTAGAAGAGGATTTTCAAACAAAGCCCTGTTATGAGCTAATGTGAACAGCTGCTAGAAGACGCCACCTGCAGTGTAGAAGTTTTATTGGTCCTCTGCACCCCGGGGTACTATCTACTGGCACCTTAACTATTAACTATTTACCTGTATATATTCATCTTATAGGGCACCTCTATAACATCTCCCTTCCTATAAATTAAACTGAGTATTTTCAGTAAATTATATAGCCTTTGGAATGACTAGGTAACTTCACAGCTCTTTCAGTTTGTGTAGTTTCAGTCTCAGTCCTAACATCTGGCCCCACATTTCCCAACTCCTGAGGATTTCCAGTGGGTGAGCTTTCCACACAATCATTGCCAATTTCCCCTGCATCCACATTCATCTGATTTATAGAGCACTCCTGCACCAGTAATCAATAAAGGAATCAATCTTTAAAATAAAAAGAATTAGAGCTGAGGTTAACAGCACCTTAATAAAAGAAGGCTCTGTCTTCAAGTTAACCTGTTAGGTTAGGATGTGTTCAGTACTTGAGGACCAAATAATGGTTTTTAGCCACTGTTTGACTAGAGGGCAGAGCAATTTCTCCCTGAGTAGTTTGTTGTATCAGGCAACTACATGGGGCTCTCTGGGCAGCCAGATTTTAATTCAGCTCAACACCAGGACTGGCCAAAACTGGGAAGAAAAGCATTGAAAATACCCTCCTTTTTGAGTTTTTGGAAAATAACTTTTTTTTTTTCAAAAGATAGGGTGTTTCCCCAATCCCTGTTTCCTCTCCTACCTCTCCCTTTCATCTTTTCTCCTCTTGGAGCTGTGGGAGGGAAGGGAAGGAAGAAAATAGGATAATTATTATTTATTTAGCAAAACCAGAAATTTTCTAAAAACTTTTTTTTTTTTTTTGCAAATTTTTCCTTTTTTAAATAGCTGTTTTGCAGTAAAAGTATTTCATTTGAAAATTTTCATTCAGCACAGTGATAAGTAAAGCTGGCTGAAGTAACTCTAGTAGGTGTTATAGCTCAGCAAAGGGTGGGCTCTAGGAAAACATACATCATTTACTGTAATTTGTCCCAGAGCCTTAGAACTCTATCTATCCTGTGCAGAACTTCCAGTTCAATAGGGTAAATGTCACCAAGTATCTGTGAAAAAGAAAATTCCTCCTGCAAGAGAGATGGAATTTTAAGGGTTTGATGCTCTTTTGGGTGATATGTTGAGTCACAACTCTAGTTGCTTTGAGAATTTTATTTTACTGTAGTTAAGGGATTAGCTGCAGAACTATCCTTAAACCTTATCACGCTGATCCTTCTGTCATTGTTGCATTGCTTGAAGGCCTCCAGATATATCTATTCAGTGAGCTACGACATGAAATACAACAGCCAGCCCTTCTTCACACCAATGGAAAAAAAAATCAAACTCTATTTCCACCAACATGAAATAATTCGTTTTAAAATAGCCACTCAAAAGCCAACTACCTGCCTGCCTACTGGATACTGAAATACAGCCAGCCAGGTAATGATAACCAATGTAAGTGTCACATGATGCATAATCTGAGCATTCCTTCCCTCATCAGAGATGACAGTAGTGCAGTTGAAAGAGTGGGCAAGGTCAGCTGAGTAGGATGGGGTTCTGTAGTAGTTCCTTACCAAAAAAATCCTGCAGAAATGCCAACCCTTCTACTAGATAGAACAAGAGAATTCAGGAAAGAATTTATCCCTGTTGGATAGCCCAGAAATGCCTATAGAAATTATAACATTCTCTTAAATTCTACAGATTTTTAGAGTAATGCTATAGAAATATTTCCATAAAGCCTTCCTGGTTTAATCACTATTAGATTCAGTGGGACTTTTGCATCAGGACAAACCCACTGATTCCCAATCACTGGAGTGCCAGACTTTTCATTCCACTCTTCTCAGACATATTCCCTCCCTCTCACAAGATGAACATTCACAGAGCAGTGGGAGTGCATCCAGCTTGCAGTCAGGCTGGCATTAAACCTGTACCCAGCCCTGCTGCCTTATGATGAGCCTCAGAGGGATCACACAGTGCACAGGGATAGTTATATTAACTGATCCCAAGAATTAGGTGGTCTTTTCTCTGTGGAGAAGGTAGAATACCCTAAAGAGTACTGTCTTTCCATTTCTCCTCCCCTATTCATGCCCCCAGTTTTTGTGAAGGAGATTAAAGTAGCTTTGTCAAGCCAGTAACATCCCTGAAACAGCCTTTCCCTTCCATATAGCAGTTTTGCTTCTCTTTTACTGGGTAACATAGGAGGGGCACTTTGCATTAGCAACTAACTCACGATTGATCATAATGAGTGAAGCAGTCAAGAAGGGTGTATTTCCAAAAGAGCTGCACAGGTGTTACCTGCTTTACTCCCATAAACTTCGAAGTGAGACGCAATGATAAATCTTTCTGTAATGCTAACACAGGTTCTGTCCCAATCCAATGCCCACTGAAGTCATTGTCCTACCTTGGCTTCACTGGACATTGGATTGTGCCCAAAGTGCTCCTGAGTAGCTCACACAGGCTTGAATAGTAGAACGTGCTTTAGTCAGAATGGGAATGAATGCAAAGGTGCTGATATTATCTTTCATTTTGTGCTGATATTATCTTTCATTTTACACCTACATGGACACCAATGACCTACATTAACATCTCATCCAAATAAAAGCTCTTTTCAGTGCTGTATCCCCACCCTACAAAAATATTCTCTATATTAACCCACTTTATCATCCATTTGTTTCTTAAGGAAGGGGGAAAATGAACATTAATTTTAAAAGAATTCTTGATCATTAAATACATTTATTTTCTTCTTGCTCTTTCCCCAGTTGTGAAGTTGCTGCTAAAATTCTTGTAATCTTTATAGCACAGAATTTCTCTTCAATATGGTGCCTTTTCAGCCAGAAAAATATTCTACAAACAAGGCAAGTTAAAAAACAAACAAACCTCAAAAGCTGTAAAATAGTTAAATGATTCCTAAAAACGTAATCTAATACTTATAATAATACAATAATGGGAACTTTGGTGACTTTTAGTCTCTATCTTTACTGTATGTATTACCTAGATTGACAGGAAAATGGATTGTTTGCAAGGAAAGCTTATGGTAGGGTCTCCATAAGGAGTGCATTACATTATATTTATGTTGTACACTGCAGCATGGATTGTTATTAACAGATGAGAAAATTTTACAACTAACAAATTACAGCTCATTCAGTCCATGTACTTTGCTGAGAAAAGTCATTTTTCAAATGGCAAAAGGTACATGTTCTGGCATTGGTTTTCAGTGGAACATCCATTCAAGCAAACTAAAGGTAGGAGAAACATAATGTCCAGCTGTATTTGAGCCTTCCAAAGCGGGTGCACTCCCTGAACATAACTGACTTGTCAGTCAGCACTCAAGCGGTTAAAACACCAGTTGCCTCCAATTTAAATGTTTTCATGTTATTTGCAATTGAGAAATGCTCTCTCTTGTCATCACCAGGGAGTACTCTGCTCTTCTTATATTATGCAAAACAAAATCTCAGGCAGGAGAGAAAAAAACATCCATTATTAATTAGACATAAATTATTCCTAATCTACACACAATGCCTAATCCCTGGTTCACAGAAATGCAAATTGTGCTTCAGAAACAATATGTTAACAAGTCATTTGTCAGCAACAGACAGGAGCCCAAGCTCAACATAAAATATAGAACAAACACTTCAAGCTCATTCCAAAGAATATGCTGATTGAAGGTTACCCTGAGCAGCAAAGAAATGCAAGATGGAATATTGTATGAGCAAAATATTTCATACTGTGATTTTGTTCATTGGTATATGAGAAAACAAACAATCACCAAATATGCCTCCACCAACCACTGTTTTTTTTTTATGGAAAGGGAAAATACACTATCTATTCTCCACTGGGAGTAGTAAAAACAGTAATTAAACCACTAAGGGACTGATGGGGCCTGAACACTACTCTGGTTTCTTCTTTTCTGGCTTACTGATCACTACAAGACATCAGTGAAGCCAAAATTTTAGGATTAAAAAAACAATGAGTCCTATGGCACCTTAAAGACTAACAAATGTCTCTGGATATAAGCTTTCGGGGGCTGCAACCAATGTTCTCTCTAAACTGATGATGCAGCTGAGCAAGTTATCCTACTTGTTGAGTGGCAATTTGTGAGGCACGGTGCCTCGTGGGCAACAGTTTTGGCGCTGGAAGCACCAGCAAGCCTAAGTACCTTAATTCAAAAGAAATGCATAAATGTTGTCTTTTCAGTTGAACTTTAATAAAAATGTTAAAATGAAATACTGTAGTTTTATTAATTTACTATGGGTTGGGCTGGAGAGAAGAAAAAGAGCTGCGGTCGAGGAAGATCGGGCTGGGGAGAGCCACGGCCCGGGAAGATCGGGCTGGGGAGAGCCGCAGCTGGGGAAGATTGGGCTGGGGAGAGCTGCAGCTGGGGAGATCGGGCTGGGGAGAGGCGCAGCCAGGGAGAATCAGGCTGGGGAGAGTCATGGCCAGGAAAGATCGGGCTGGGGAGAGTCATGGCCAGGAAAATTTGGGCTGGGGAGGGCCACGGCCTGGGAGATCGGGCTGGGGAGAGCCGCGGCTGGGGAGATCGGGCTGGGGAAAAGGGGAGAGCCAAGGTCGGGCTGGGGAGAGTTGCAGCCAGGGAAGGTTGGGCTGGGAAGAAGAAGGGATGCAGGGATCGGGCTGCATGGGAGTCTGTAATAGGTACGTAGGGGTGCATACGAGTTCCAGGTCTGCAGTTTCATGCTGAAGTCTGTTTTTAAAGTTATTTTGTTGAAGTATGGTCTTTAAGGTGCCACAGGACTCTCATTGTTTTTGCTGTACACAGACTAACACAGCTGCCCATCTGAAACTTGGGATTCAAAGATACTTAGATGCTTATTTGGTTAATGGAGATATCCAGAGATATAAGGATTAAAACCAAAGTTTTGGACGGGATCGCAATCCTTCTGGTTCAGGGCATAAGACTTCTACTAACTAATGGGGGCTAGGAAGAAACTTTTTCTGTGGCTAGGTTATTCCATAATTGCAGGGTTTCTTGAATCTTTCTCTGAAGCACCGGATACTGACTGCTGCTGGAAAAACAATACTGAACTAATTGAATCATTGTTTTCTGTGAATCATTGTTTCCTATGTCAAGAACATAGGATCATGCCAAGATCATTGCCAATCCAATCTAATTCCTTTTATGATGGCTTAGTGGATTGGGAGAAGTAGTAGACATGATGTATCTTGATCTTACTAAGGATTTTGACACAATTGGACATGACAATCTCATAAGCAAATTAAGGAAATATTGCAATTACAATAGGTTGGGTGCATAACTGGTAGAAAGACCATACTCAGAGAATAGTTATTAACAATTCGGTGTCAAATTGAGAGAATGTATCAAGGGAGCTCTTGCAGGGATCTGGTGCTATTTAATATACCAGACTGGAGAGTATGCTTATAAAATTTGCAGATGGCACTAAGCAGGAAGGGATTACAAGCACTTCAAAGGTCAATATTAAAATTCAAAACAACCTAGACAAATTGGAGAATTGATCTGAAATCAACAAGATGAAATTCAATAAATATAAGTACAAAGCACTACACTTAGTTAATGAAAAATTAAATGCACAACTACAAAATTGGGAAGAATGGACTAGGTGTCAGTTCTGCTGAAAAGAATCTAGAGTTTATAGTGGATCACAAATCGAATACACATCAACAATGTGCTGCAGCTATGACAGAGGCAGTGACATAGCGATGATGGCCAGTGCCCGGGGGCCAAGCCCACATTTGAGCTCCTCGCTGGGGTGCTCCAGACCTTGAAGCCCCCCCACACAGGGCAAGAGGGGGTCTCAGCTCCACCCCCCAGGTGCCCCGGCGGGGGGGGGAGGGAGTGCTGAGAGGCTGCAGAGGACTCCAGGCTGGCCCTGCAAGGGCCAGATTAGGAGGGCACCAGCTGCTCCCCACTTTTGGGGCACTGTCTGGCATCCCTGCCCTCCTCCTGCACAGGCCAGAATAGTAGGGAAGGTTGTCACCCCTAGCTCTGGAGGGGTGGCGTTCAGTGCTATGGGGGAGAGGCATGGCCAGAGGTTGCCCTCCCGGCCTTCACTGCACTCTCAGCACAGCATTCCTCCTTGCCGCTGGCTGGCTGGACCACCCCATGGGGCAGGGCAGCATGTGGCCGCTGTTCCCCAGGGCCTGGAGCAGGTTTTTTCTACCTTGCTAAGCTTCTTCCTTGTATTTGACCCAGTGGGTGTCACAGAAATATGGAGATAGATCCAACCCTGCCACATAATTTGGGGTTACAGGATCTCACCAGCAGAAATTTGACAGAGGACGTATTGTAGAAACACAAGATGTCTGTGGCCCTGGCTCTCCACCAGGCTGGCTCAGAGTTGAACGGCACAGCCACAGAAGTGAACAGCATTGGAGGAGGAAGCATTGTGACTGACACACCAGGGAAAGGTGTGATCTCTGCCAGAAAGAGCTTCTTGCTAAAGTCTTGCTCAAGTGAGAGTTGCGACCTTAATAGCAGGCACATTACTTCTGCAAATGCATCAACTCCACTGACCCCATCTGTACCAAGGTCAATCATGCCACTGAATTTCCAACATGGTAATATGATACTTGCTGCCATGTCTTGGTCTGGCATAACCCTTCCTCCTCTTCTTGTTTAATATTGGATAAAATTATTCATTGAACAATATATTTGATGAATAATGTACTGCTATTTGAAGAAAATATTCAGTGAATATTGTTTGACCAGCTTTAGAGTTCTTGAACAACTCCCAAGTCACTCTTTATATAATGAATCTGATGAAGAGCATTATTTGTGGAATACCTCTGGTGAATAACCAGCTGTTTTAGTTCCTTCATGCTAACATCCCTGTGACGTCTCATGTTCTGAAGCGTATAGGAAAACAAAAAGAATGCAATAGTACACATGACTGATGGGGTTCTAATATATTTTACACTTTCTCAGCCAAAGAAGAAACTGTATTTTATATTTTCCCCTCCTCCTGCACATTGACTGCTGCTCACAATTCATTTTCAGCAGTTTAAATTCTCCTGGCATTTGTTACAGGTTCAGAACTAGACCTAAACTGATTGTGCAGTCCTCCTATTTTTAACTCCCACTGAGTTTTATTAAGACTCAGCACTCTTAGTACTGCTTACTCATAAACTACATGGGAATATATGTAGGAAACCACATGGGTTCTCTTTGATCCAAACCATATAACAGATAACTACTCTGTTTCTTGTGCAACACTTATAAAGTAAGTCTGACAGAGAGAAACAAAGGGAGTGATTCTCTATTGCCCCGTATCTTGTGTAGTTATTTGCACTAGTGCAAGGTAGTGTAAAACAATGTCCACTTTGTATTCACGTAAGTGACTGCACAGAATGCATGGGAATGGAGACACAGCTGAAATGTCTTTTCGAATGGAATACTTGGATCTGAGAATTCTACAAACATGGCTGCTTCACTCCAACAACATAATGATAAGAATTGCTCATGACAGAATATGTCAGACTTACTTGCTTGAATCCCTTTTCTTCCTATCCCCATCAACCTCCTTAGTTTTTTATCTTTGTGGTTCTATGTTTCTCATTTAGATTATAGTACCTTAAGCTGTAAATGCATTGCAGAATTATGGTGCTATAAAATGTTTATGAACATGAATGGTAACAATAAAATATGAAACAACTTTCTTTATAATGAATTAATTTTAATGGGGGCAGGGGAAATAATCCTTTTTTGAGGGACTAGGTACAGCAAGGAGGAAAGACTGAAAAACTGGAATTAGTTGGGATTTCCACGGCAGCGAACAATTCACCAGTCAGAGCTTGGCAGTGACAGGATGGAGATTATATTTTACTAAAACCACATCCACTTGATTATACTCTGTAAACCTGGTAACGTGTGTATCCTGGGCTAGTTAATTCCTTGCAAAAAGCCGTATACGTTTAGCCTAGGATATCGCTATTAATTTGTAAAACAAAAGAACCATCAAAATATCATTTAAATAACCATCTTCTGGGAAGATAAACACTTCAGTCATGTCACCTTTCTACACAGGATATGATACTCATCACATATGCTGTCCTCCCTCCATTAAATGCATTCTTAGATCATACCCTAATTTGCAATAATAATTTTTTGCTTGGCTTCTAAGGGCCACCTGATATAGAAACATACAATGTTATAGCAATGACAATTGCCGCTCCACAACTATCACCACTGAAAGTCAATTGAATTTCAATTTCTTTCAATGGGGAAAGCCAGGAGGAGCCAATTATCAGTGCTTTAACATCGTGCAGTTTTACCTTGGGCATTACTTCGGTTCTAAACGAAAATGTTTCAGATCCTGCTTGCAACCTTCCTTCTTCTGGATAAAACACAATTTTTCTCTGGCTCCCAAGAGCAGCGTTGTATCAAGCAAAGGCTGTAGTAAATACATTTCACCGGGTTGACCATGTTAACAAATAAGATACATTCAAAATTTAATGTTGTTTACAGTTCCTTTTACAAACCATATTATCAGGTATTGTACTAAGTTCTCCCTGTCACAATGACTTACTCCTGGATGTCAATATTTAATTCCTTTTATATCTGAGACCCAATCAAGAACAAATCTCAGCCCATTGCATGGCCCTGAAAACTTATTTATGTGAAAAGCCCTTGCTGTCTGACAAGTATGACTCTCACAAGGAGCATCGTGTCCTTCATTCACATTCACCAAAGCCACATGTTCTCTAACAACTATTTCATCTTTCCAGTAATAAATTTGGCTTTCTGTAATACTGTGGATGTTCCTTTTCCAGTAGTTATCCAGGGCCTATGGGCTGAAAACCAAAGTCACCTAATAAGCTCTGAAAATCTTTCCCAGCCATGGTACCCTCCATTAACTAACAAGTTTCTGCTTTTCAGAAGCTGTAAAAGCTGGGTTCTAGGTCAACTAAGAAGCATCATTCTCACAGTGTGACAAAAACTCAACTGAGAATTAGGGTGCTGGGATCTGAAAGTAAACTGATAATAAAATTGCTAAAATACAGAGAAGTTGCTTTAGATCACTTTGATTTAGAGGTACTATTTGTATGAGATTAACAGGACAAGCCACAGCACTATAAATGGAGTAGAAACTGTAATGCAGTGGATTGCAAGGTAGATTCTTGATTCTACAGCTCGTTGTGAAGACTATAGAGAAGCTAAGCTCTACACAGGCAAAAAGGGAGCTTGCTGTGTTATTTTGTCAGTAACAGCTCAAATTGCAGAGATATTCAAGAGCTTTTATATACTTCTGCTTATGGGATGACAGGATATGGTGAACCATTACCCTACCAAAATTCCTTAATATTTTGTTTTCTTTTGCCACCAAATTTTCTACAAATTCCACAATAGCTATCTATGTGTCTCAGTGTCAGATTTTAAAAAAGGATGTTCTTTCCTCAATACCCCCTTTTCAAACTTAATCTAGCACCTGCTAGGGCTACTCATGCCTTTCCATAGATGTCAATGGTTATTATATTGGGTCTTTTGTAATTTTGAGAGTTAATATATACTCTTTATTAAATCTGATGCTGAGACAGCTTGCATCTTATGTTTCTGAAAGTTTTTCTTAGGTACAGCTAGAGGGAAAGATTTTGAAAGGCTCGAATGGCAGCAAGATGCCTAAATCCCATTGATTTTATTAGAATGTAATGAGAGTACAAAAGGTAAGCTGAAAACAGTTGCAGACAATGGCTTAGCAGGCAAAATTAATTGTGGTGGTACAGGTTTCTGCAAGCACAAATTACACCTTGTCCAGCATGAGAGTTTATCAAGAAATTCCCTTAAAGGTCAATTAATCTCTGTGTCTCAGTTCCCTATCTGTAAGATGTGAATAATAAAACTTCCTTTCTCCCACATTATGTCTGCCTTATCTATTTATAATGCAAGTTCTTCCAGGGCAGGGACTCTCTTTTCCTATGTGTACAGTGTCTAGCAATGTACTGCTTTCAGGTAGAGCCTCGATGAGCTACCTTAATACAAATAATAGGCTTAGTCCACATTTCTTCTTGTGTTATTGGGATTTTAGCTTGCTAACATCTTCAGGCATTTTAGAATAGCATAGTTATGGATATAGTTATGGATTTGAATATTTATGCAAGGCATAAAAAGGAAAATCTTATTAGGGAAAGAAATTTTAGCAATATACAGTGTGAAGTTGAGTTGCAGCAATCCTGGGCATTACAATGTTAGGGGGGGTGTTACAAGGCCTATCGTTGTAAAAGCAGTAAGCATGGATGAACTGACAAAATCCTTTGTAAATCTCTGAAAATCTTTGCTACTTCTGTAAATCCAAGTGGAATACTGAGCTTGATTGTGCCTTGTAGAGCATAGGATCAAGAGAGCACAGAGCTACAATTTCATGCAATCAGGGCATTCTAAATGATATAGCCTTCTGTAGGATTCCTAAGGCCTAGTGATACACTGAAAACTCACTCTTATTTTAGCCTTTAGTGACCAGCCACTAATGCAGCTGTACCAGTGCAACTCTCTAGTACAGAAGTGATCAAGCACTGTAAGCTGTAGTTTGCATCAGTGTATCTAAACCGTCTTCAGACAGAGAGCTAAGCAGCACCAGTGTAAAACAGAAGTTTGGCCTTTTTAAATTAGGGGATTTGCACTAGCACAGCTAAGCTGATGACTGAAATCAATTAAAATCCTCAGACTCTGAAAAGGCCTGTAGGAAGGAGGGAAGTATCTTCCATAATATATAGCCTTTGGTAGGATAACTACAGGAGTTCATGCCATCTGATATTAGCAATAAGAGCCACCACCAACATGTGTGTTAGAACCATGGCATTAACAATGGCACACCACGCTGATATCCACTGATGGTGAATGATTAAAATTAAATCCAGCAGGATATATATTAAAGGGTTCTGTAAACCAGGATACATATTTACATAAAAGACATAAAAGTTCATGGAATTAGGAGCTGACACTGCATGAAATGTAATGCTGAAATGTTTCAGAGTATTTTATTTTTTGAGTGGTAGGTGAGAGGGGACAAGTTTATAGGACAGGGTAGATGAAGAGGCAACGAAGCTATATAAAGTTGCTAGATTGCCCGAAGTTTGAGTTTGGGGTTATTTCAACAATAAATGTGCAGATTAGACTTCACAAATACATGGAAACTTGGGTGGCTTTAATTTTGCCAAAATTATCTCTCACTTCAAAATGAGGAACAGGGATGCGACAGACCCCACATTTTAGGCTGTGAATTTAGACAACTTCCAAACTTCTGAATACAGCATTTTGTACCGAATATGATCCATGAGCCACAAGAGAACTTTACCTCCTTATTAAAAATGTTTATATCAGAGAGCAAGGAGGGTTCTTTAGCATAATCACTCCCCTGGGAAACAGAGACTCATAACTATCGCCTCACAGAATGTGTTGATAAGTCTGAAAATAAAGAAGAAACAGTTTCCACTGGGGCTTGTAATGTTCCTTCCCAGCATCTACTTTGCAGGGATTCAAAACTCACGAACAATTTAAATAGCTCAAGGAAGCGTGGCAGCTCCAGAATGTGAGTTGTCAAGTTAATTTATGGGTGTGTGTAATTGGTGGTTGCTTTTCCTCTGGAAAGATGAAACAGCTGAGCCAAGAAAGATGGGTATCTCACCATTTCCAATAGAGAGAGAAAGATCTTATTTTTAGGAAGAGGGAGGGTAGTATGCAAGCAGCCACTGAGAACTCTGTAGAGTAAAGCTTCTATCATTGAATACATTCTCTAGGCACACAACTCTAACACAACTCTAACCACTAACTCACAGGGCTATACTGGAGCAGCAGAAACCTTGAACATGATGCCAGGATGTGAAGAGGCACCCTGCACCAGTGGCCATTCCCAGCAAAATTCTGCCTACAGAAAACAGATGAGCAGAATGCTTTGTGGGAAATATGGCATCAGAAGAGCCTCCTTTCTGGATCTCTGTGCTGGCTCTGACAGTGCTTAATTTGTAATGAAAGAGGTGCTGGGGGTCAAGCAATTTTTTTTTAACTTTCATAACTGTCGTTTCAAGCCCAGAGGTGTTGGGGCTTTGAACTGCCAAAGTGCTGGGGCTCAGCCCTGGCACAAATTAAACACTGGGCTCTAAAGTGCAAGCAGATGTTGGATAAAGCTATAGCTCGGTGAGCCATGCTCCCTTAAAAAGGGATATTTAGTACTGCTGGCAGGGCTGGTGCTTGCAGGGTGCATCTTTATTAGGATTCTGCCTTTTTCAGAAGCAAAAAGAATGGGAGCAGGATCTTTTCTGCTTAATAGCCCCTTAAACAAACACTTCGGGAAGGCCAGAATTGGGCCCTTCCTATTGTCAGCTCAGATTAAATAAAATGACAAAATCATTCCAATTAAAAGATGCTTCTGATAGGCCATGCTATCTGAAACATAAGACATCATACAGAGCCCATTTTGTACATTCACCTAATAGTTTGTGAACCCCAAATGCCTCTATCTAAAGCGATAGATTCATAACTTAACATTTTCTTTGACTCAGAATGCAAACATTCCAACCCAAAAGAGATTTGGCTGGATACAACCCAAACTAAAAAAAGGTAATATCTCAGAAGGGCCAATGCAGAGCTTGCTTTCCCCCAAAACACAGAGTCAAAATCCCAAAGGACAGCCTCTTCTCTCAGAATGGAAGCAGCCCTGATTTCAACCTACAAAACAGTACCATTTCCATGAAGTATCAAATACTCTGATAATTTAACTAAGTAATGTAAGACGTGATCCTGAAAACACTAACAAGTAAATAATTCCACTGAAGTCAAGAGGGCAATTCATGCAAGTAAATGCTTCTGCTTCAGTGTTTGCAGGCCTGGGTTCTTAGTCAGTGTATATTTTTAAACCTTTACTACAGTATCATTTTTAGGAAAAATAATCTGTACGTACAACTACAACCAAGCTGGCTCAGCGTTCGGATGCATCCGTCACTTTAGTTTTCTCTTGCTCACTTGGTGGTGTGGTGTTTTTAGCCCTTTGGCCCTCCTTCCAAAGCATGAGTCTCTTGGGAACCTTTGACTGGTCCAACCTGCGCTCAGTGGTGAGACCCCACCACACTCTCTCTTTCTCTGGTGAAGCCCACTTTTTCCCCTCAGACCTAATTTGAACTCTCTTTCTTCACACCTGTTGACATAAGGCACTACCTATCCACCCAATTTCAGCTGGAATAGTCATGAAAAAAGATCCCTCTGTTCACTGATACAACTGCCAGGTACACTTTTCCAGCAGCATCTATGTCACAAGGAGACAGCAGGTGGATGCTTCTCGAGTTCTGATGCTGCTCTCCCTTACACCAGTATCAATCTGGAGAAACTCCCCTGAACTGAGTGGAGTGACAGGCATAAGCTGAGAGATCAGAATGGCAGTTCCAAGTATTTTGTGCTGCTAAGACAGTTAATTTATACCCTGGAGACATAAGGCATGATTCTGATCTCACCTCCACTGCTCTTCACACTTGCGTACTCTTGATGTCAGATATCAGGAGTTATTCCTGATTTTCACCAGTGTAAGTTAGATCAGGCTCAGACTCATGCTCTTATTACCCGATGACTGAGCCAATAACTGCATTCAGGTGACACTGCGGGGGTACGAAAGGTAATGCTGGCTTGTATCTTAATGAATACTTGATAATGAACACAACCTGGCTAATTAAAAATGGAATAATGAATTTCTGAAATGCACTCTAGTGCAGTGATAATGGGTTTTATTTTGGGGGTGTATGTGTAATTCTCTTATTAACTTAAGAGCAATTCATTTAAATGTTGCAAAAACCACAACGAGTCACATAAAAATAGGCTCGTACTTAATGAACTTACTAATTTAAAGTGGAGCTGATTGAAGGCTACAAAACAGCACTGACATTCATCACTTTCCAAACTTCCCTTTGATTGGCCCATGCCCATGTTCCCCTTTTAAAGGAGAATATATTATATTTACCAAAAAGTACCAGATGATTCTGTACAATCCCCAAAACAACCTAAGAAGGTATCATGAAATTTTGTTGCTATTGTGAAATATATTTAATATTGGAGATAAAATGTCCAATCATCCGCCACTATTCCTTTTAACATTTATCTAAATAGGTGGTCATTCACATGTGAGCACAAGTATGTGTTATCCTCTTATTTAAAAAGGTTCATTTAAATAGCCAAGGTGCAGACTTAGTGCTGACCCTCTGCATGGAATTAATTTCAAACACTGAGTATGTCTACAATGCTAGATTTCCACACAAGTAGCTGTGGATTTTTGCCCACACTCTCCACCCCTGTCAAACAAGTATAAGCCCTAAGTGAGCATCTCTACTTCTGCAGAAGAAAAAAATAAACCTGATGTTTTTTTCATGTTTGATAAAGTCAGGAATGATGTAAGGAGCCCTTTCAGAAGGCAACAGCTTAGGTTGAGTGGATCAAATTCAACCTGGCCACAATGGTAGCAAGATTAGCTGGTATAATACTTAAATGCATTACACCAGCTTCTCATTTCCAGGAGCTATGGGCCTAATTGTGCAGTTCCCCATTACTTTTAAACACTAAATTCTATATCAGTATATCTAGCATCTGATACTTATCACTGGGCACTTCCCAAAAGTAAAAAAACCTAAAAACAATAACCACCCCACCTGAGGATCTGGCAATTCAGACATTATGGTACTCCACAATGAAGCTGCATAACGCTGTTATAGCACAATTAAAGTTTTTGAGGTGACCCTTACTGAATACTGTAATTTTTTATAAGGTTTGTTCAGGCAAAAGCACCCATAGATTTCAATGGGAGATTTGCCTGAATAAAGACTGAGAGACTTGAACCCAATGGAAAAGATTCCTCTAATTCCTATGCTCACTGGGAGCAGAAGTGGCTGGTTATACCATGCTCTGCTCTTATTCAAGGTGCGTTAGAAGTCACCCATTCAAATGACGACTACACCTTCTCAGTTTTTAGGTGCAGGCTTTAAAGTTTAAATCTTTGCCTTTCACCATTCATAATTTATTGCATAACTGAAGCCTGTATGTAGATCTCACAGTCCACTGGGTAATTGACTTCAAATCCTTTCCTCACATAGTAAATAAATTAGATAATATTGGAGCCTTTAAATTAACAAAAGGTTAAATAACATTTTATGAGCTCCCTTGGTGATTTTCTGGCTGGCACCATGTTTTCAGTAACACATCATTATAGCAATAGCACTCTGTTGTATAATAGCAATATTATTATGGGAGAGCTGTTGCTTTGAGGCGCCCATTAAATAGGCCTCAAGGCCCCACGAGCCTCCAAACAGTCAATAAATTGTACATTACCCAGCATTGCTTAGTCAGATGGACCTGGAGCCACAGGAGCTTAAATGAAGCTGGTGGCTTTTGGGATCCATTTCCCAGTGACTCAACCAAGCCAGAGGCAACAGAAGCAAGTCCTTGGCTTGTCAAGTCCTATCATTATTTTCCACCAATGCATTTTAATATATTCAGCACGGATTAAGTCCTCATCTCCTTTATTTTCAATTATGGGGAAAGCAAAAATACTTAAAAAAAAGAATACATCTATATTTACCAAAAAATACCCAGACAATTATGCATAGTCCCCAAACAACCTACAAAGGTATGGTGATATGTTGTTGCCATTGTGAAATATATATAATATTAGAGACAGAGTGCACAGCCATCTGACACTGGAAAGAATAACTGCTTGAGGTGGTTTCTAGTCTCCCAGGATAAATATCACCCCTGTGTAGGATGTCAGCACTAGGGATGTACACCATTTAAATCTCACTTATACCTTACTTTGAGGGCTTACATGATGAATAGTCTCTGTACAGGGGCTAATTTCATTGTTTGGAAGCAGAAAACACACCTGAGCATTGCAGTGCTTGAAAGTTGGATAACTTAATTTTGGATGGGGGAAAAGATAATTCAGGAAAATATAAGCCCTGATTAGGGGTAGGATAGAATGTCCAGATTTCAGGCTTTATCACTGTGCATGTGTTCTGCAGCCAGACCCTATTCCAACAAAATACCTTGCAGAAAGTTGTGATCTGGGCAACTTGTCCTGCTTCCCATAGTGTCTATTCAGATGAGTTTGTTTGCCATTAGATATCAGACGGGGGTTTCCATTATTTCTCTATGCTAAAGTTTGCTTTTGTTTAGGACAGTTGGAATAACTTGTGGAGACTATTAAGTGTTAGGAGTGAGGCAACGACTTGGGCACATGATGGAAAGCAGACTCCCCAGGCACTTGGGAAGGAAGCTGGCAGAAGCCAGCATGAGCTCAAAGAGAGCCAGCCAGGATGCCAGGCTGGATTTTGCCTCTCTGAAACATTTAATTCATTGAGATTTTGCTTTAACAATTTGAATGGGACTTCCGGTGACCTTTCCAAAACTGTAGTCTAACTTTCAGCCACAGGGTCAGATATTCCTCTGTTGGAAAGTAACACAACTTAGTTGAAGTCATTAGAGCTACACCAGAACAGGACATTTAACTCATAAAATACCACTTTCCAATTAAGACCTGAGTAATATGCTAGTGGACATGAGAAGTAATAATAGATCATCAGATAAGCACTTTTTTATGAGTACAGAATGCAGATGGCCAATAATAGGCAATCGGGAAGAATAAGGCACCTCCCACAATACAAACAGCATCCGGGTGCATTAAGCAAGTTAATGTAATTCTTTTAAAATGCCTGCACAAACTAGCATTCATTTAATCTGAAAAATGTGCAGTCTACCTTTATACAATTTTTCCTCTTTTTTCCACAGATAAAATTAAAGCAGAATTTAAAACCAAAAGATTAGGAAGTCAGAGCCTCAGCAGAATTTCAATGGAGCAATGATGAATTACATCATCTGATGATCTGGTTTTATGTGGCTTGCTTAACAATTTTTCTCACACCATCTCTCTGCTCTTTTTCCACTCTATTTCTTTTTTTCACACACTGCTCCATTTTTCACTTACGTTTCTTCTGTTCTTCTCTGACCCTCTTTATGCTGTTTCCCCCCTTGCCTCCCACCCACCACTCCCTTAGTCTTGACTAGGTGGAATGTGAAGCCCAACAACATTTATGTTTTTGAATCAAACTTTTGAACCTAATGTGTTAAATTAAGCCCCAGGAGGTCACTCACTCCTACAGTTTTCAATAGCAGTGATCCAAAACACTTCACTCTCTACAGTATTTTCACTGTAGAATTTTGTGGTATTTTTTTAAAGAATTTTATTCATACAAGGGATATTTTCAGGGTCCTTTATAATGAACTGACACAGCATCAGTTACAACTTTGTGTCTCCTGCATTTTTCTGATCCATTAATGTTTGAATATATGAGGTATCAGGCTACAACACTACTCGGATCAAGTCATTTTCATCATATACAATTTGCTATTTTAAAAATCATTTTCTTCCCCTCTCCCGCCACATTCATTACTGATCAAGTGTGGGGTGCACAGAGCCAGAGAAAGCTCTTTTTAAAAAAGTATCTAGTCAACACAGTGTATTAAATCTACTTGCTATGTACCATTTATAGAATCAGACACCCACATCCACACACATACACCCCCTCCCCCAAAAGTGTCACTGAACGTAAATGATCACATTCCCATCATTCTCTGCTGACATGAGTCTTCACAAACTCAGATGTGCCTCAGGCAAAAACTTGGCATATCAAGGTTCCCAAACTTGGAGTCAGCAAAGCATGAACTGGTATGTCAGTTATTGCTAAACAGCCTCTCTGAAGATTACCTCACCTTTGAGAAACTGATATTTTCTCTGTGACAAAAAAAGAATGTGGTGAATTGCTCCTGAGTCATTGAAAGAAGGTGTGAGAAATCTTGTATGTGGAGATACATTTCTTACTGTTTAGCTCTATCACAGGTAAAGTGATTATTTTTATTTCCTTCCTGCTCTTGCACTGAGGTTTCATCATGAAGTTATCATTTGTTGCACTGGATATAGTTAGTCCACAGGAAACAGATTGACCCCTTTTTACAACTCTCACATTGCTCTTCTTCAACCCTCACAAGTAAACATATCTCACTTCTTCCCCTTATGTGTTTACAATATTTTGAAAGAATTACACAAATTAGCCACACAATTCCCACTGACATTAGTGGTCCCATTAAAGGGACTGGACAAACTATTGTTTCCTTCCCCCAAGTAAACAAAAATGTGTTCTCTCACCATAATGCAGAAGGCTGGCAACAGAACTCAGCCAGCAAACTATGAAGTTTATTTACTGGAATTTACTGGCTATATTTACACTTTGTTCCTGAAAAATATACTGAGCATGTTGATAGGATATCACCATGCTTAGAATCGACACTATCAATTTCAGGGGAACTATTTAGACTTTGTAGGGAAGACTAGAGTCTCTTGCCTGGGAGTATTTATTTATTTTTAAATTCCTGTCTTTTGTACAAAACGTATCCAAAAAACTCAACCCAATATGCACATCAAAGCCTTGGTCTACACTTGCATATCTGCAATATGCAATAACTTGCATATCTCCCTTCGACTTCCTAATGCCTGCTTACCGCAGCATCCCCACTGTGCTGAGTCAATGGGAAATGCCCTCCCATCAACTCAGTGCTATGCTACTTGCCAAGAGGGTCTTAAAAGATTGATCACCAGCTATTTCCGGGTTCAACTGAGCATGTCTTTACTGAAAATCAAACTTGCACAGTCGATCCTACGCTGTTCGTGGAGCTGTGGTCAGCCATACCCAAAAGGATTTTAATGCACACTAGGGATAAAAAACAGTCTTGGCACAGATGGGAATTACATTGGCTCTGTGTCAGTATTTTCACAAGAGGGTCCCTCAGGACCTTGCCAGCACAGCACAGAGGTGTGAACGAAGTGTTTTCCAAACAGTGACTACACATTAGTTCTCTCACTTAGCGTAACACCCTTGTCGCATTAGAGGGATTTTTACGAAGGACTTCTAGAGATTTTAGCCTTTGTAGAGAATCGTCGGAGCAATGACCATTTACATTAGCTGAGGATCTGTTTTAACTGGGTGCAAAAAAGAATGGGATGTGCTCATGGGGGATAGGTCCATTGATGGCAGTCAGGGACATAACCTCATTCTCTAGGTGCCCTTAAGCCTCCAACTGCCAAAATTTGGGAGTAGACGATGGGACAGATCACTCAAAATTTCCCAATTCTGTTCATTCCCTCTGAAGCATTTGTCACTGGCCGCTGTCAGAAGGCAGGATATTGGGCTAGAATGGACCAAAGGAGTGACCCAGCATGGCCATTCTTATGCCCTTGAGTCCCCACTGAGGTAAAACTTTAAATCAATGGGAGTTTTATCTAAGCAAGGATTGAACAATTGTTGGCTTGTCTAGATGATGAGGCAATGCACTCTATGGCTGCGTCTACACTTGTAAATTAAGTCGACTTAAGCTTGCTTAAGTCGACTTAATTTACCCTGCGTCTACACTACAGTTTTCTTAAGTCGATTCAAGCAGCTTGCTTAAGTAGACTTAAGGAAAATAAAGTCAACTTAATTAAAATTAAGTTGACTTTATTAAACCTCCTTTAAATTCGACTTAGTGCTTAAGTCGACTTCCTAGAGTTGACTTAAGCCAGTGTAGATGTGGGGTAGATCTAAGTCGACTTAGGGCTACCCCAGGACTACACCAATGCCCTCCCTGCCACTATGCCCTGCCAGGGTCCTTGACCCCCTTTGCCCCATTGTATCTATGTACAATGGGGCAAAGGCTGAGCCCCCTGGCATTGGGCAAGGGGTGCCGCCCACCCCCATGGACCTGCCCTAGGTCCCCCTAAGCTCCTAGAAGTCGACCTAGGCGTCCAGTGTGGATGCTCTGGGTCGACTTTGTAAGTTCCCTTTTAAGTCGCCTTTAATTTTAAGTGTAGACGCACTAAGTCGACTTAAAATTACAAGTGTAGACATAGCCTATGGGGGCATGATTTTTAAAGCACACTAACGTGTTGCACATTAATTGGTCTATGGAGACAGTACACTTTTACGTAGTGTTGTTTGAAATAGTATTAAATTAAAGCACATCAGAGAGTGTTGAGTATGCACCAGCAGGGTCTATAGGGACCAAAGTGTGCTTTAGAAAGGCAGTGTGCTTTAGAAATCACACCAACAGAGTGCATTACCCCATCTTGCAGACAAGCCATGTGTAAGCACTTCAGAGGAAAAGGATTTTTATTTGTAACAGACAAATCTTAATGTCACTGAACAGAATTAAAGGGGAAATATTCTTATATAAATTAGTATCCTGTGAGAAGCTCTTGGCCCTTTTTAGGATCTGGTTTGGCACCATACATTTGATTTGTCATTTATCCAAATAGCGATTTTAGTCAGTAGAAAGAGAGTAAACATACACTGTAAAAAAACTGAAAAGGCATTTGAAGTAGTGACAAGTTTTCCCATTGTAATGGAATGCCAGCTGTGGGATGCTGTTAAGCACCTGCACAAATTGTCTATGAATGGGAACAAGCTAAATGTCGGAATCTTTTTACCATGCAAATGTTTTACAAGTAGCTGTGACTTTTCAAAAAGGGGTTACTCACAAAGTATATGGATCCCCACTGTTTGCATTCATGTGCTTCTGACAAATAGTAGGTGCCCAGCTGATTCCCTGCATTCACAGATATAATTAATATCAAAGAGTTACTATTGAAATCAACAGCCACTGCTGGAGTTCAGAAAGTACCACTGATGCATTCTTACATCATTTTGTGTCATAGCACAAGATGATGCACCGTGGGAGATTTCAGGAAAACATTCTGGAGCAAGTATTCTTTTCTTGGTTGATAACTTTTTTTATGCTTTACAGCAGCAGTTTTCAACCACTGTGTCGGGACACATTACTGTGTCACCACACAGTGGTATGGGTGTCACAAAGAGCTCAGGCAGGGGCAGGATTCAGCCTGTGGGGAACCTTACTCTCTAGAAGGGCAAGGACTAAGAGGCTATCCTCTATGGGAATTCAAGGTGTGTGTGGGAGTTACAAACTACCTCTTGCACCCTGCTGAGGGGCCAATAGGAAATTAGGATTAGTAATTAAGCAGCGACAGCATAGGTCTAGTTACAGAGCGGTTATTAATTTAGAACCCAACAACATGTATGGGCAGTTCTGATTATTCCCTTCAGTGTGCAGTCCCTTGCATTTGACAACACTGAATCTGTGTCACTGAGTTGCCCATTCATCTAGCTTGATAAGGTTCCTCCAAAACTCCTCCAAGTCTTGACTAATCAAATACTGTTGCCCCATCTGCAAACATTGCCATCTACCTGTGCACCCCTTTGTCCAGACCATTGCTCAATATGCTAAACAAAACATGTCACCCTACTGGCCATGCTGAAAATTAACCACTTATTCCTGATATGTTTTCTGTCTTTTAGTCACTTTCTGATCCTTGATAGACCTTCACCTCCCACCCCATAACTCCTGTAGTTTCCTCACTAGTCTCTTGTGGGAAGCTCTGTTAAAGGTTTATATTAGGACTCCAAATCAATTCCAGCAACTAGATTTTATTGGCCTGTTGTAAGAATGCTGCAATCTTAGACCCCATACTCAGAAACTACCCTTTACCACTAACTTCAAAGCAGGTTTGTAGTGGGCACAAAGGTCCCCCCATGCAGCTCTCTTTGCAGGATTGGGGCCTTGGAGAAGTTTATCAATCTGCAGATCCACTGGGTCTGGACAATAGAGGGTGTGTCCTACCAACCCATTATCTGGTGACCCAGTTATGACTCCAACTTCTCAGCCCTTCATAAACATATGATGCACAGGGGCAGCCACAGTTTGCCCTGTCATTGGAAACATTTTAGTGATTTTTTCCAATATTATCTATCTAAGGTATTTATATAGTGCTTAGCAAAAATCAACCAGTCAATATTAGCAGTTAAGGAAGAAAGAGATTCTGCTTTCCTAGCCCAACCCATGTATGTTGTTCCACTTGCATAAAGGAGCTTGATAAGCTCAATGCAGTCAGTGGGGAAAAGACTCCTCCAGACTTTAATGGGCTTTGGATCAGACCACATGAGGGGTATCTATTAGTTTGTTGTATTTGTACATTTATTATGAATATATATTTTGCATTTCCAGCGAAATACAAGTGTTTGCTCATTCACTCATGCAACATTTTCAAATAATGAGGATCCCAAGCCATAAAATTTGGTTATAGATCCAAACTTCCCCATAATTCAAGAGGATCTGATCCATGGTTTTTGTTCCACGTAGAATTTAATTAAAATGCATCTCATTGTGTTTCCACCAACATACTACAAAGCATCTATCTTATGGAAGGGACTGCCCTCTTCACCCTTATCTTATAGTTAAATTTCCTCTTTATTTGTCCCTTTTGCCCTCAAATAGTCAGGTTCTTCTGGGTGACTGTAACACAGTGGTTCATCTAAGAGTAAGAAATTTCTAGACCTTCAATAATTAGTACCTGCTCTAATAATGTTATCACTAATTAGCCCTAAAAATCAGGAGTAAGTTATTTTAAAGGACAAAGTCAGCATTAATGTTGATTTCCATGCTAATTAGTCATGGTGGAAAAAAATAGGCATTTGATCAACACCAATTAGTACCATGCCCGTATTTAGGCCAGTTACAATTAAATGTAACCCTTTCTCAGTTTTGCCTCCGTATGACTGACTTAAAGCCTAAGGGAAGAGTGATAAGTGTCTGAACTGTTGATTTTATTTTTACACAGAGCCTTTTTATATGATACATTTTTGCTTTCTTTTCCTAGACAATTGCTTTAAAAGAAATAAACTAAAACTACCACATATACCCTATACTAAATATAGATAGGGACCATATTTTCTAAAGAGGCTCAACCATATAATACAAAGTTAGAAGAAAGGAGGAAAGGAAAAACAGAAGTGAAAATGCAGGAGTGTCTGCATGTTCCACTTGTCCCCCTCATGCACCAAGATCTGGTCCCATCCTGGAATCCTTATTTTCCCAAAGAAGTGAAGGTTTCAAATTGCATGTACGCTTTCTCATCTGTTGCTAGTACATATTCCATGATAATGAACCCTTCCAGCATGGCACAGTGTTTAATTAAAATTAAATAATATAGACTATAGCTGGCACACTATCCTATAGGACTCTCTGTGAAAATGGTAATGCATGATTGTGTGGTTCATAAACAGATCAATGACAGTGGATTAACTCAAGTGCTAAAATGTAGCCATAGTGCCAAATTCTTGGTCCTGTTAATCTGCTCTGCACCACTCCAGTGGCACAAAGCAGACCTAAAACCAGCTCAAGTGGCCATCTCACAATTCCCCTCTTTAGGGGAAATTTCAACAGATATAGCCATCTTATACCACATTGCTCACTGATCCTTGCAACTCCCAGCATAGGGATATGGCTGAGGAAAAGTGGGAATGGCTAGAGTATCATTACACTCAAATTCCAAAGGGGTAGCCATGTTAGTCTATTGTAGAAAGACAACAGAGTCCTGTGGCATTTTTAAAGACTAACAGATTTATTTATCGCATGAGCTTTCGTGGGAGAAAATGCCACTTCGTCAGACTTCTGGGTGACAGGACAGCACCTTGGTGGCTATTGCAAATTAAAAGTTAATCTTGAGCTTCTTAAACAAGCCTACACCTTTCTGCACAATGTGTTAAGTGGTATTTAGAACAGTATTGGCTAAGAGGTGCACATTAGCATGTATCAAAACACCATTCATTTCCCTGTGTAGATGAGCCCCTCCCCCTAATAACACAGCACTACTCTGCAAGTCTATTTATTATTTATATAGCAGCAAATGTACATGGCATTGGAAAATAAATCAGCTCTGTCAAAATAGCTCCTGAACCACAGGATGCATTATCTCAGTAGGCATATACAGCATAATGCAGAATGCGAAATGATATAAGACCACTATGGATTTAATTTATTCTTCACAGTCCCCAGTTATACCACCAATTGTTTTCAGTAGGTTGTTGTAACTATGGACTGAGGATATAATATGACCCTAACTTTAGGAGTTACCAAAATAGAGAAAAACCCAGATTTGAAAAACTTCAGACAGAATGACATTAGCTGAACTATATGAGAAAAATAATTGACATAATATTGAAAAAATAAAACACTCTTAGCCAGGATAAGGCTGGATGTGATAACTAGAGACAAAAATTTGAAGGGGATAAAGGAAGGAGCAGGATTGTTCATGGTGGTTCAAGGGATATAAGCAGAAGTAATGGACTAGAATTGAAAAAAGAATAATCTTGGCTGACTATCAAAGAGTTGAGAGAGTGAGATCAGAGAAATTGTGGAAGGACTGTGGTTTAAGTCCTTTAGAATTATACTAGGTCAACTGCTAAAAAACAATTCCATACTATAAATCGGTGGATCTAGTTAATCTAAATCTTTTGCAGCTCTAAATCTTATCCTTTAACTGCACCAACCACACAATTTAAAAGACTCTGGGATCAGTTTTGATCTTCAACTGGCATAAATGAGGAACAATTCCAGTGAACTTAAAGGAATGGCACCCATATAAGACTCACTCAAAATCAGGCCATGTAACACATATATAGTAGACTTTAATTTTTACAATTAGGTAGAAGTTCGGTGGAAGGGGGTGAAAAAAAGGAAAACATTGGACCACATACTCCAATGGAATGGAATGGAGATATTGTGTTGCCTTTAAGTAAAGGCAGTTACACTGGTGTCAAACCAATATAAGAGCAGAGAATCAAGTTGTTCCCTACTCATCATAGAGAATTGTTGGTGAATTTCCACTAAAATAACTGTTCTTGCTTTCGCTCCAGCAGAATCAATTTAACCTTCTATTTCTGGTCAACACCTTGATTTCACTATTAAAGAATTTTAAAAGGAGAACAAAGCAGGTATTTTGAGCAGTATGAATCAGCAGTTTCTTATCTGATTAGGATATTTTTAATCTACATTAATGCTTTCATATTGACAGCAAGGAATAGTCTTTGTCTTTCCCAGCATTCTGCAAACTACACCTTTCCCTTAATTACAATTTTTTAGTTTCAGGAAACAGGCTCTTTCATGAAATTCCAAGGCTTTAAAAGTTTGATAAATAATAAACTTGACCCGTGGTTGAACTACGTATAGCAAGAGACAGGACATCAGCCCTTCTCTGCCTCCTGCTAGTGACACCAGTGTCCTGACATCCTCCTGATCAAAGAAAACCCTTCAGACTGGCTACCAATAAGATAGTCCTCCAGAGGCCTTGAAGGGCCAGGGGCAACACTGACCAACTGGGAGCCAGAACACCAGTTTAAAAGGCTTGCCTGATTCTCTCAGAGGCAGTGTGGGGTAAGCCTAGGACAGAGGAAATACTCTTCACTGCTAGTTTAGAACCCCAGGTCCAGTTCAGGACCTTATCTTCAGGTGCTACAACTAAGTGTCTGCCTTTGTGGTTTGTTTATTTAAAGGTGCAGACAGCCAAATTCTTATTTTTGTTATCCTTAGTTAACAGTCTAGAGACTGATGCCTCACTTATGGCCCGGATCATGCATTCCGAGAATGTGGCCATAACTTACGGATCATGACAGGGAGAGTAGCCAACATCAGAGCTGCCCAACTTGCTCCACAGGATCTCTATTGAGCAGCTCCTCCTGTGACAGCCCCCAAAAGTAAATTCTTCACAGAGGTCAGCCTTTCTGTCCAAAATTTCCTACTCTTGCCATCACTGGTTCAGTTCAATCGGTGACGGAGGGTGGGAGTGCTAATACACACTGTTATAGATCACTGCTGAGCAGATGCAAACAGCTTAATACTTAACTCTTAAGAGTCTCATCTGCTCAAGCACACCCACCATTGCTGCCGCCATTGGAAATGAACTGCGGGTAGTAACAGTAGAAAATCTGGGGCACAGAAAGTGTGTGGACACTACCATACCTGAGGAGGTGAAGAGATACGTAAAGTTTCACCAAGACAGCAGAGAAAACCCAAGGAAAGTTATCACAGTAGCAACTCAGTCATAGTTAAATAAAGTAAATAAGGTTTTCCTTACAGAATAATACATCAAATTAATCCCTGGTTAAATTCCACTGTCTTCGTGAGTTACATTAGGAGTGAATTTGTTCTAATATGTTGCTGTTTTTTGTTGTGGTTGTCCTCATCATTTATAACAAATGTAATAATAAGACAACATGGGAATTATACAGGCACAACTGAAGACAGAATTTGGCCCAGTGGTCATGAGCATATCAATATAGGGGGGAAAAAATTTAAAAAAAACCCCAAGGATTAACATAAAACTGAGCCTACTTATAAATGATGGGGAAATCATTCGGATAACAGCAATTACAGTATTAGATGCATCTTATTGGCGATGCAAATTGGCCTAAACTATTGGTTTCTTTGATAATGAATAAACCATTAAACAGACAGCGGATATGAAGGAGGGACTTCTGGTGGATGTTCTGTATTTCTATACAGTGTGAGATAAAAAGGAGATTTTTCAATTAGATGCAAAACCAGCACTAGTATCAAGAACTCAAGGTTGTCTATTTTTCATCCTGTAATATCAGGGCAACACTATTAGAAACATTCTTAGCTCGTGAATAGGTCAATTAATAAGAAAAGAATGCAGGACAAACTTTTAGATGTTAAAAAAAAATCACTTTATGCACTCTCTTGTTAAAGAGCACAATTCCTTTGATCAAAAACATACACTCTTGTAGACCTGGCCAGTGGTAATCTAGACTATATCACTAAATTGTCTCTGTTTTGAGTAGGTGTATTTTAGTGGTTAGAAAACAGGAGAGAATTCAGGAGTCTTCAGATCTATTCCCAGCTCTCCTTACTGACTCAGTTTATGGCCTTAAGCAAGTCACTTAACCTTTTCGTGTCTCAGTTACCTCATCTGTAAAATGAATATAATGTAATTATGGGACTTCACAGAGAGTTGGGAAGCTTAATTAATTAATGTGTTAAGCTTTTTGAGGTAATTGGATGAAAGTTGTTATGTAAGTGCAAAAAGTATTATTACAGAGTTTCACACTGCAGTGTATTATGCAGTAGAAAACTGGGTCATGCCAATCTGCAGCAGCATTTCAAATGGCTAAAATGGAAAAACTGCTCCCCCCTCTCTTGTTTGTTGGCTTTCAATTTCTTAAGGACTAAAGAAGTCCTAATGTTTCATAGCCATAGACACTTCTATTGCAAGAGTGGCTTGCTCAAGGAACATTATGCTAAAATAGTTTTAAATGATAAAGGCTGGCATTTCTTGGCTCTTTTTTCTTTTAATGTATTAGTTTCCATGTAGGTACCTTTGACAGAAACAGCTAAAAATTGCAGCATAAAATTGAAAAAATAAAAGAAGATAAGAGTGCCTTTCAAATAAGCGTTAAGGTTTTAATCTATAACCTTCCCATTCACCCCCCAAACAAAGACATAGATATAAAGGTATAGAATGTTGTACTTTCAAAGGTAATTGGATATCTGTAACTTCTGTTACCGTTTCATAGTATCTGTTGGATATAACTGTTGGATTTCACATTTTGGCTAGATGCCCAGAACTGTATGTAAATTGTTTGCCTGGAATATTGAAAAAGAACCTACACTTTAAACTTCATCATGTCTTTGCCCAGAAGTGGTCCATTCCTTTACAGATTGAGTTGTAATTTTTGTGCTTTTTTTTTATTTCCCCTCTCCTTTCTGAATTTTAGAGAGTTTAAAATGCAAAACTCCACATCATATGCAAACAAGAGTAATACTTGCAAAACAAAGAGATGTACCCAAGAAAAAGAAAATATGCCTTAGCAGGGCTTTATATTAAGATGGCAAAATTTGGTTCCAATTTTGGGTCCAAATGTGAAACCTTCTCACCCTGGTCCCAGAATCTGGAGGGCATTTGGTTGGGAGGTTCATATCCAATACCAGCTGTGTTTAAAGTATTCATATGTGCACTGAATTTAATCTGACAGTTAATAACATACCTCGTGCTCATATAGCACTTTGCATTGTGCTGTACAAACATTAACTAATTAATCTGCATAACCAGTAAACCCCCGATTCTCTAAAGAATCGCAAATTGAAGAATGGTAATCACTTAGTGTTTACTCCAAACTTTACAGGGATGAGAAATGATGGAGGGTGGAATGTCCTGAGTTTCTGCACTCATAAGTAAGAAAAACATTGGAGTTCAAAGGGTAAAATTATGCAAATTAAAAACCACAGCTCAGTCCAGGAGTTTGGGTGGCGGCAGAAGTTCTGCCGGAGCTTCTGCCGCCCCCCGATCCCCCAGCTGCTCCTGCTGACAACCGGAGCCCGGGAACTGAGCTGGGGGGCCGACTTGAAGCGGAGCCGTTCCCCCAGCTCAGTCCAGGGGTTCGGGTGGTGGCAGAAGCTCCGCCGGAGCTTCTGCCGCCCCCCGATCCCCCGGCTGCTCCTGCTGTCAGCAGGAGTGGCGGTGCTTAAGCGCCCCCGCTCCTGCTGACAACCGGAGCCCGGGAACTGAGCTGGGGGGCCGGCTCGAAGTGGAGCCGGCCCTCCAGCTCAGTCCAGGGGTTCGGGTGGCGGCAGTAATCCACAGGCTTATGCACGGCATGGACGTGGATTCAGCTGCTGCGCGTGCACAGCTGTGTCAGTTATATGCGCGCGCAGGAGCTGCGTCCACGTCCCTCCGTGCATATATACAACTGTGGTTTAGTTATATAGATACTTCTTGAGGGGGTATCTCTTATTATATATTAAATGCTAGCCTATTCAGTTATATGTTTCCAATTATTGGTTCATTAAAAAGCATCTTTACTAATGTCTACTTTATTATAGTATATATAATAAGTCTTTAGCATATAGCTGTCTATTCCAAGACTGACTCCTATAGATAGCTACTAAATTGCCATTCGTTATTTAAATGTTAGATATCTAGTTAGCTAGATAGTCAGACGAGAATATGAAACAACTCTCTTGACAAGCAAATTCCCCTTTAATTTCTATTGTTTACTTGTATTCCCTGCGTCACCTGATCATTAGCAAAGTTTACAAGCATTGTCCAGAATCTCAAGGACAACCCAGGAAGTGTCAAGTCTCAGAACTTTTCCTTTGCCTGTCATTGCTTAATGGCTCATAACAAATTGCATGCTTGATGGCCATTTACGGTGAGAGAAAACTAAAGAAAATAAAATATCCACCTATCTGTAAGGTGGATAGTAACCTGACTAGATCAATGGGCTCAATGTCTAGTTGGCAACCAGTAACGAGTGGAGTGCCCCACGGGTGGTGAAACATTGGAATGGGTTGCCTAGGGAAGTGGTGGAATCTCCATCTTTGGAGATATTTAAGGTCTGATTAGACAAAATCCTGGCTGGGATGATTTAGTGGGAGTGGTCCTGCTTTTAGCAGGAGGTTGGATTAGATGACCTCATGAAGTCCCTTCCAGCCCTAAGATTCTATGATTCTATGAAAATATCTTATCACAGATAAATGCCATTTCATTTGTATACATTTTTCCTGAGATCCATTCTTGCCCTAAAATACCATCCAACTTCACAGGAGATAGTGTATGTCACAGTGTAACCCATATGCCTGAAAAGGCTATCTCTGAGAGACCTGCTGAGGGTGGGTTACTGTTGTTGGGCAGATTAGTGACCCACAACTGGAAACTTCCAGAAGCAGGGAGTGGTAGCAATTTGATCATGCTCCACAGTGTACCCTGCTGGTGTGATGTGATGTTGTCAGTCAGATGACTGGAGAGCAGCAGCCTGAGCAGACAGCAGGCAGGAGCTGCCTTGAGGGAGACCATGTGCTCAGTGTTCTGGAGAGGATCTGAGCCAGGAGTGAACAAGATGTTTTCTCCATGTAAAGGAGTCATTTGCAACAGACCTTGCAGACATGCATATGGGACTGAGGGCTGGTTGCAGAGGAGAAGAGAAAGCCTGCATGTAATGCTACAGAGGATCCCAGCAAAGAAAGAAGAGGACAGCTATTTCTTGCCACTCAAGCTTCCACACTGGAACAGAGACTGTAGCTGAGAGTTGGGTGAACTCCACACAGACTTTGGGACTCTTGGGTATCTTTCATGCAAGGGATTGTTCTTGGTTAATTGTAGTTTGTTTTCTTAGGATAAGGTTCATTTAGTTAGTAGTTAATAAAGTTCATTGTTATGTTTGTTTTTAGTAGTATTTTAATGTGTGAGTGTAGCTCTGAGCAAGCTTCGCCGTGAGTCCTGTACAGACTGGATCCTGGGTCTCCAGCTGCTTTCCCCATAGGGGTTGGGAATGATTTCTGTGGGGCACTGGAGAAGGGCAATTTAATTAATTTTAGCCCACCTGAAGGTTACAACAGGAATGAAGCATACACCACATGCATACAGTTAATCACATCCCAGAATCATACAAAAACTTTGGTCAAACAAAATGAAGTTGATATTTTAAAGGATTCCTAAATATATACCCCATACCTAGGCACTAAAATTTTAAACTGAAAGCATGGAAACTATTGGAAAGAGACTTCCCCCTCAAAAATGCTATAAGAAATAAAAGCACATTTTCTTAGATAAACTTTCAAACACTGACCGGAAAACACAGGCATCGATGTCTTTTCTTCTTGTGGGAATTGCGTCACCACAAATTTAATGTAACAGATCGTGAGAACTCAAGATGTCAAAAGAGTCACTGTGTTGGGCAGTAAATGTATTGAGCAAAACATATAAGAATGCAACTGAGGACCGTGCCCCCTATAGAGAGCTGTGGTGAGGAATGAAAAAGCAACCTGACAAGCCATGAACATACTCCCTATCCTCTTCTAGCCAGGGTAAAAGTGTTGCAGAGAATCTTCAACCCTATTGGAACAGCAAAACACAAGGGAGGCATAGCTGGTTATTAGCAGCCAGTTTCCGCCACCTGTTGCTCCATGATGTGTAGTATCTTACTTCATGATGAGCCCTATTGATTTCAATGAGCAATTCTGATTGTCCTTGAGCAAGCAAATCAGAGTCCACTTTTGATGCTAGTATGGACTATGTAGGATATAGATGCAGGCATAAAGACTTAAGTGCAGCCTCTTGCTTGCTTACACTCTTCCTGTAACAGAAAGTTGGAGAACAAGTGGTGTGAGCCAGCATATAAGAGAGGAGGAAGAGTTTATTTCTGGCATAGGCCGGCAGCCTATTATTATTCACACAAGAGCAAGAAATGGGATTGTGACTCCAACAATCACAAACCTGTGGCTACTTGTGGGCTGGTATATCTTACCTCGTGGTCAGGCCTTTACCTGAAGTCAGAATTCAGTCCAATGGGGCTCATTGTAAAGTAAAGGTACTATTCACTTTGAACAAAGGTGGCAAGATGCAGCCCTGAGTTTGCAATTTGTGGAAAGAAAACACTGAGTATCTAGACCTGTGACCTTTTCTGTAGCCTGCTCTCCTGGTGACAAAATTTCTGGAGAAACAGTTCAAACCACAGCGTTACTGCTTTGCTATTGTAAAGTACATTAAGGCAATTGCAACACCTCAAAACATTATTTATTGTTCTGCAGCAAGCCACAGCTCTCCAGGTTTGTGTAGCTTATATTTGTGTAGAACCCCCACTAGTAAGGCAGAAGGACAAAGTGTGCCAAGCTAAATCACAGATCGAGTAACACACAGAATTGCCAGGAAGTGACCATGTGGAGTGACCATGATACTGTTTATGTTTCAATAACTCTTAGGTGTCCCACTCATGGGCCAGGAGTTAGGTCAGAGACAATGGGTGGGTTTGACAGACAGAAACTGTAATTTCCACAATGAAGAGACTTTCTGTTTAAAAAAAAAGCTGGCAGATTTAGAAATTCCACTTATCTAAACCCTTTTTAATTGCTGTGTGAGACCTGGTGAAGTTGACGTACAATACACAAAGTCTCTGCATAACGCTATGAACTGTACAGAGGGGAAGAAAAGTTGTGTATAGAAAGCATGTATATATGTCAGCCCTGAGGGTTAGGCCAGAATTTCTACCATAATTGTGGAACAAAACTGATTGACATGAACCCTTGAATGTAAGTTTATGTATTTTTTTATTTATTTCAATTTAAACTGGAGGGGAAAGGATGCTTGTATAAGGATCTATGCCTCCTAGCACAATTAAATTTAACAACATAACCCCAGCAGCATTAAACATTACTCAGGAATTCAGCCAGCCAATCATCTTCAAAAGCACTACCTCTGCCACAAAAATAAATCCCTTCCACAACTTTGTTCCCAGAAGGCACCTCAGTCCTCTGTAGTCCCCCAATCAACTAGATGTCTTTTGCAGCATGCCTGGAAGGAAAGAAAATACAGGCTATTTTGGACCAAGCGACTCTTGCCATTCAGACTTGCTTTTAGTTTGAAAATCAAAAGCAATACTTTCAGTAACAGCATGGGTGTAAAATCCAAGAGTTCGTCCACACTGGAGTCTTAGGTCGACTTAAGGATGGTTAAGTCGACCCAAAGACTGCTGCGTCCACACTGGGCGCTTATTAGGTTAACTTAAGCGCTTCCTTAAGTCGACTTACTAACACCACCTCTGAAGGTCGACCAAAGGCTTAAATTGACTTTATTGAGTTGACTTAAGCCAGGGTAGACGGGGGCTAGCCCTTAAGTCAACCAATTGGGCCTCCAGGCCTCCTCGCAGAGTTCCTGGCCACTCCTCCATCGATCTAACACCTGCCAGTGTGGACGTCTCTAAGTCGACTTAACAAGGTCAACTTTAAGTCGACTTAAAGTCGACCTTGGTTAAGTCGACTTGACAGAGCTTCCAGTGTAGACATACCCCAAGGATGGAATCCTGACTCCATTGAATCTAATGGGAGCCTTGCCGCTGATTCAACTGGAGTTATCCCAGGAAAAAGACAAAGAAATTTTAATACCTTTGTGGGAAAGCAAAATATTTGTTGTCCTCATTTCAAATATTTCTTGATGAGAAAAAGCGTTATCCATCAGCAGAAATCTCATCTTCCTGGGGAAAGCAACATAAAAGTAGGTCTCTTTTTGAGGCTTCTTAACACTGTCCAATGGGACATAAGGCCAGGTCGAACTCCCTCTAAAATTGACAAAAGGAATTCCTATGGATTTCAACAGGAGTTGGATTAAGCCTCCACTGAGAGTCTCCAGCACTTACAGGAGGAGTGGCACTCATAGAAAAAAAAAAGACAAGCCTACCGTGTCAACCTGTTAACAAAAAAGAGGTGGAATCATACCCCAAAGCCAAGACAGCATGGGTGTTCTTGTATATGAATATGTACAGCCCTGATTTTCTTTTTCTTTTGAAGCTATGGCTTTGTCATTGTGCTGTAGTGACACATGTTCCATGGAGTGGGAGGGCAGGTGGAATCCCAGTTCTAAAAATAGTGCCCTTGTAATTGATGGAAAAAAGTCTTTTTCACTCTTCTATTTGTATCAAGGCTTGTGTGATACAGAGCAGACAGGCAGGAAAAATAAGCCATTATTTCATGAAAGAATGGTAATTTTTCCAGTCATTGTCTGGGGAAATAATGTCATCCCTCTTAAAGCATCAGCAACCTAATTGACTTCAGGCTGACATTTCCCATGCTGCAATGCACATGCTGAGAGACAGGGCTCTTCTCACTGGGATGGAATTCAAACTGGTACAAAGGAACAGCCCTTGGGTCCTAAGGGCTTAAATGGTGAATATTGCATAGGCTTCGTATTAACTCTCCGTACTTCTATAATGAATTACGTTCAGACTTTGTAGAGAAGCCAGACTGCTGGTTGCTACAGGAAAGGACACAGTGTTGTGTCTTGCTGGGGTAACTTGAACTATGAACCACTCTGCTAACTCTTTTAGTCTCATCACATGAGAGCTTTGCAGCCATTAAACTGTTTCAGCTTATCCAGCTTGCACACCCCAGTTTGTCCAGCTTGCCTGCACTCTACAGGAATCCATACCTTGCCTTGCAGGTAACACCCAGTGAATCAGAATTCCCAAATTCCCCAGAGATGTCTCACTTCAGGGTCCAGTCCCTCTCACTGGACACTCGCAGAAGTTATTCATTGTCTCCAAACAGACAGTATGCCAAACAAATTTTAAGAACACATTTCCAACACACATTCAGAACTCTCTGATGTACATATGGCGTGTGTACATGCAATATTTTCAGGACCAGCATTACCAGTTTTGCATATAATACTTTGTCATGCAGGTTAGAACAAAAGTGTATTGGGGTAATGAGTGTGTCAGTCCGGCTGTGAATTACAGACCAGTGTGCACTTGGACAGTTTGCACTGAGGAGCCTCCAGAGTCACACACAGTAACAGAGCCAGTTGGAATGTCAAGTCATTGAAAAGTGTATGGCCATCGAAAGTGATTTTAAGAAAAATCCCTAAGATAAATTCTGAAATATCCAAGCACAGTATGAGAATTCAAAGTTTCAAATAGCATAATAAAATGCTGCATGAGGTATACAGGCATATATTATCCATATAGATGCAACCCATGAGTTATCTATTGATTAGAAGAAAACCTCTACACACACTTTTTATTTTATACTAGAAGTTGGCTCCAGTCGCAGAGAATGCAAATCTTCAGAGTTCAAGAGCAATCCAAATGTAGGGGATTGATCTGACCCATCGTACAGATAAAAGCTACTGTGAAGTTTGAGTGTTTCCATCTCAACACATAAATTCCAAACCAGAGTTTAGGATAGCTCTAGACATTAATGGGAATCAAGCAAAGTATGTGCAATGGTGAACATTGGAACTGTGTGTCCCATTAGCTTCCTTTCACATGCTCAGTTAACAAATAAATTGGTTCAATAAGAAACCCTCATTTTCTGCCTCCATATATTACACCAACTATTTCTTACTTTGCCACAGATACAAACCCTTCCAAGACCCATCAGTTATTTGTAGACTTGCTTGACCTTTCATTTGGAAAGCAAGCTTCCCATTTTTACCATGTACTGATTCTTTTTTGTAATAGAGGAGAACTCACTGCTGACAAGTGGCAGATAAAAAAGAGATATGTGCTGTGTTGAAGGCTAAATTCTCTTGATACACAAATAAGTTGAGTATTTTAAGGTAGAAGAAGCATCAACCTCCTACTGGGCTGTGCTGTGCCCCATATGTTTCTGTGATATGTATTGTAATCGCAATGGAATATAATTGCCTGGTTTCAGTCCTAAATCAAGGGAGCCCATTACAAGAATTCTGGGATTAATCATAGTTGTTCTTGGCACAGAAACAGCATCACAAAAAAGCATAATGGACATTAATTAGGAACTGGTCAACCACTTGGATGAAAAATATACAAACAAATCCAGCCTTCTACAGTAATCAAGCCAAATCTTTTCTAAGGTTTGAAAGTTTGGATAACTTTGTGCCAGCTCATTTTAAATATCCCTGTACTGTACAGCTAGGACCAGAATCAGAAGTGAAAGGGGAAAAAAAGCCCATTATTCTAGCTTTATTTTCAGTTCAACCAGAAGCAAAAGCACTGGAAGTCTTGGATCCCTGTTTTTGAAAAATTTAGTCCCATTACAGACTCAAGAGATTTGAATTATTCTGAAGTACTTAATCACTACTGGTGATTTGACATGAGGATATGACTTTAGAGGATGTAAATGTCATCCTTTTCTTTCCACCAACTGGCTCACTTAGACTGCATATCTCCTGACAGTTCCAGGTTTTGAGGGATTGTTCTACTTTGACCCCCCAAAATCCCTGTCCTGGGTGAAGGGCAATTTGCCCTGGGTCTCTGTTTGGGAGGCCCCCAAACTCAGTGGCATTATGACAAAATACCCCAGGATTACAGCACCACTTAAGTTTAACCAATCCATCCTTCTGTTTCTGGAGGGGTGGAAAGGATTAGATTTGATTGATACTGTGTCCAGTTTTAGCCACTTGAAGTGTTGGGAGATAGGATATTGGGATAAACAGAAAAAAATGGAACTATAGTCTTTAATTTTTCTTGTTTTCTCACAAGCTATTTTTTCTGCAGAATTAAACTACTTCTACAAACAGTTTATCTGATTTCTAGATGAAAGGGGTTTGCATAAATTCAGATAAACTTTTGATTTTAGCGGGGTGATTACCCAAAGGAAACCTCTGAATTGTGAGATCCACTCACTATATGTAACTGAAGTTCAGAAAACTTTTCTACTCCATGGTCAAGAGCCATTTGTGTGACTCCAATGCTGCATGATGAGAAATCACAGCAATTGAATAAATAAAGGTCAACATAGTCCAAAGAAGATTAAATTGGGGAGATATGAATTCTTCATGATTTCATCCTCCAGAAGTTCAGCTACAGGTCATTTCTTCAAACGTTTTTTCTCAAGATGATGATAGATGAGAGTCCAAGATCTCAGCATTTGCTATAGGCTGTAACCCTTATCCAAGATCTGCACTACTACACAGTCCAGAGGGAACATAAAGTTACACAGATTATGGATGCTGTTTGGGAGCCTGAGATATTGATGAGTACCATGGCATGAGTCTCCTGCATCCTCTGTGATTTATTTCCCATGCACCCTTAGCAATCTGTTCTGAGGGTTGCCACTGTATGGCTAAGTTATTTTTCTGAACTATTTGTAGACAGTGGAAACTGTGGGTCTGAGTTTCAGAGGTACTTTAATCAGGACTTCCAAAACTCAGTCATAGGAAAAGCCAGTTCTTTAGGGCTCAGTTCATTATAGAGACAGGATTAAACAAGGAAATACAGGTCTATAGCTGTGTTTGGATTTCTGCCTATAATCAGGGGCAGATTACTGGACAGAACTAGGGGGCCCATGCTCAGGGGCCCCCACATCACACCCCTGTCCTGCCCCTAGGCCAGTTGCTCTGCCCCCGGGAGTGGGGCAGGGTGGGCCAGCACCTGTTCACTCCACCAGGAGGGTGCCTCTGCTCCAGCATGGCCTTCCAGGGCCCATGGCTCGAAGGGTGCATCTACACTGGCAAATTAGGTCGACTTAAGGATGCTTAAAAGTCAACCTAAACAAAGCCTCATCCACACTGGTCTTTTCTTAAGTCGACTTAAGCATTCCCTTAAGTCGACTTAATAACACCTCCTTTTAGGTCGACTTAAGCCTTAAGTTGACTCCTTAAATCAGCTTAAGACCAGTGTAGACAGGAATTAACGCTAAGTCAACTTTATTAAGTCGACTTAAAGCCAATATAAAGGCTATCTCTGCTGTTAAGTCGATTTAACAAAGTCAACTTAAAGTGTAGCCAATTTGTTAAGTTGACTTAACTTTGTAAGTGTAGACATAGCCTCAGAGTGGGGCCAGGGTGGGAGCATCCTCGGGCCCCAGGCCCCCATCCCCAGCCACAGCCCATCCGGAGCGGCTCTAGATTGGAGAGGAACCACCAGTGGGGGGTCAGGGTCCTAGGTTGGGGTGCACACCAGTGGGCCAGGGTCCAAGGCCTCTTAGTTCGCCCTTGCCTGTAATGGTATTTACTTGTAGTTAGGCTGCTCTTCCACTAGCTATGTCTGTGCTGTCTTACAAGTTCCAGAAGAGGAAATGGTCCCCAGGAACAGACCAAAGCTAGAAGCCACTTTTATTTGGTTAGCACATAGTTATTGTTCTGTTCTCCCCAATATATTCTTGTTAATTAAAAAAAAACAACTGTGGCATATTACTATGCAGCCACAAAGTTCAGAGGTGTTTGATCCAGGTCCTGAAGCGGGGTCAGTTTCTAAATGAAAGAAACACCAGCTCTAAGCTTCTAAGCTTTTCTTTTACAGCAAAACCCAAACAGGAGTTTTCCTGAAGCTCATTAGCTTCGTTTTATGTTCCTCTGTACTTCTTGGTTCTGAGTGGGGCTAGAAACAGAAGTGTCAAAATACAGTGAGAAAGTATCTTGTGAAGTTCCCCTTATGGCCAATAAAAAAAGGAAGCACCTGACACAAAATCTTGCAAATACACCTCTTCTTGAGAGTCCTCTGCCCTCTTTAAGTAGACTCAGCCAACAGAGTGGATGAGGTGCAAATATGTGAAAGCTTTGAATGTATACTTGTCTACTGTACCCCACAAGAGGCTCAACTAAATGTTTTCAAGTTGCTTTGAGATCCTTGAATGAAGGGCATTCTCGATGCAAAATGGTATACATTAGTGCTACTTAGAAGAACCAAATTAAAATGTAAGGTTTGTTCATGATTCTCACAGCAGCAAGAGTAGGGCAAAATTCAGGCCGAATTCTGCCATCTTTACTCACAAAAAGTTCCACAATCTTAATGCCTCACTCCTGTTGGAAGTTACAGACTTACTTTCTGAGTAAAGCACTGCATCAAGGTGGGTGAGGGCAGCAGAATCGGACCTTTCTGAGGTTGGCTAATTGGATCTATTTTATAATGAACCTGAGGATAAAACATCTAGTCCCTGGACATAGTACTGGAGTGGGGAAGTTCTTTTGTTTTGATCTTGATACATATTACCTTTTTTCCAGGTTTCTTTCTGTATATGGACAGGCCTGTCCTCTTTATACTTGAGCACCAGGAACAATGAGTATAATGGCTTCATACACTATAGTGAGTCTCAACCTTTTGCAGGTCATGACACACTTGGTGGCATGTCGCAACCCTACAGAACACACCAGCCCACCCTTCCCAGGCCAAATCCAGCTATCTCCCCAGCTCTCCGCAACACACCACTATGTGGTGACACAGTAATGTGCCCCGACACAGTGGTTGAGAACCAGTAGGACAGGTCCTGGTATTTATGCAGAGTATTACTGCACAACGTGTCGCTTAAAAACACAGATAACAGCAAATTAATAAGATCCTTCCAGATATCAGCATCTCAGACCTTCTCCTTTTGGAGACCACCATTAGATTGTTTACTTCCAATGCTGATTTCAGCACTTTTGGCAGATGCTTTATGAAAGCTATAAATTGGCTCAAAATGGAGGAACATCCTAATATTGAGACTAAATATAGTTGTCAAAAGCTTACGGCTTCTGTAGATCCATTAAAAAAGAGTGCTCTCTGAAGGCAATAGTTAGAGTTAAAAGAAAATAAATCTCCATTGTAATAATCATAAAAAAAGCAATTGTGCACTCATGTACAATGATCTCAGAGTACCCAGGTGCTAATAACACCACTGAGCTAATAGAGACTTAAACTTATATTGATATATGCATGCTGATCTCATTTACTTCAGCACTGAGGAAGATGGGCCATTTTACTCAAAATTCAGTTTCCTGATTTGCCCCATTCTTGAGAGATTAGTATGATTAATTTAAGGGTAATTTCTGAAGCAATATATAGAACTAGAAAGATACTGTCAGTATTCATGTGTCTTATCAACTTTATCATCTCTTTCATCTCTGTTGAGAGGATACCCACTAAGATATCCAACACTCCAATTGAAGGAATTGCTTCCCCTTTTAAAGAAGGGATATTTCTATCAACAAGTTGTTCACATAGGGTGAAATACACTCCTAGTGTAGAGGAACTCCTGGTCTGCTACATACATTTTCTTGGTGGAACAGCTACAAAGAGGTGTCTTTACACTCTTTTATCTGCCACAGAGAACTGTCTGAACATAGGACTCACATAAGATTAGCCAGAGTGGGTCAGATCTATGGTCCATCTAGCCCAGCATCCTGTCTTCTGAAGCATCTAGCCCTGGTAATTGTCAGAAAGAATGACTGGAACAGGGCAATTATTGAGTGATTCATCATCCAGTCCCTGCTACTGGAAGACAGAGGCTTAGAGACATCCAGAGCATGGAGCTGCATTCTGACCCTCTAGACTAATAGTCACTGATGGATTAATGCTCCTTGAATTTATCGAATTCTTGAATCCACTTATATTTTGACCTTAGCCATGAGTTCTGCAGGTTATCTATATATTATATGAAGTACGTCCTTTTGATTGTTTTAAACTGGCTGTCTGTTCATTTCACTGGGTGATCCCTGGTTCTTGTGTTATGTGAAAAGAAAAAGAGCACTTCCCTGTTCACTTTCTCCACTCTATTCATGATTTTATAGACCTCTACCAGATTCCCCTTTTGTCACCACTTTTCTAAGATGAACATTTCTAGTATTTTTAATCTCTTCTTATACGGAAGCTACCTCTAATATTTTTGTTGCTCTTCTCTGTACCTTTTCCAATCTATATCTATATATCTTTTTTGAGATGGGGTGGACAGAACTGCACAGAGTATACAAAATGGGGGCATATTATGGATTTGCTTACTGGCATTATGCTATTTTCTGTATTATTATCTATCCATTTCCTAACAGACTGGTGCAGAAGTCCACGATCAGAGGATGGCAGTCAATGGGATGGGTGGTGGAGTGGTAGTGTGGTGGTGGAGTGGAGATTTTCACTTTTCTAATGACACTGCATTCTATCCCTGTAGACACTGTCAGGCCTTCTGCAGGTGAAATTCACTCCACCTGTATTGCAACAAATGCCAAGCAGTTGTTCCAATATACACATCAACGTGGAGTGAACTAAAGTAAGGTTATATGGAACCTTACTCTCAGCCTGACTCTGCACCCATTGAAGTCTGTCTATTGTACCTATTTCAGTAAGCAGAACAGAGACTGTCATGATATAAATATTTAGAGATCTACTTACACACAAGGGCTATGTCTACACTGGCAAGTTAGCTCGAATTAAGGAGGCTTAATTCGAATTAACTAAAGCCATGGCTACACTAGGCTTTAGTTAGTTCGAATTAAGGGCTTCCTTAATTCGAACTAATAAATTCGAATAGGGTATTAGAAGTAAGGGTTAACTCGAACTAACTAGTTTGAATTAACCAATGTGGCCATATTAATTCAAACTAATTTCTTAGTTTGAACTAACCGGCCCATTGAAATCAATGGAGATCGCTAATTCGAACTAACTAAAATTAGTTCCAATTAGTTAGTTTGAACTAACTAATTCGAACTAATTTTAGTAAGTGTAGACATAGCCAAGGTGACAAAATTAACAAAATTATAACAAAAAATTATAACAAAATTATAGCTAAAAAACAAACTGAGAGCTTCCATTCAGTTTTTAGCTTCTTTGTTTATGAAGAACCATACCCTACTATAGAGATCTTCTGACACTGAGTGACAAAGCAGCTGAATAATATATTGTATGTAAATATTATTACAGGGACCTTAACTGGATCTAACTGTACAGGATAGGGATGATATTAAGCCAGCAACATAGAGACCATATAGAACCAATTTAGTATGATTTTATTAGAGTTTGGTTTGGCTGGTTTATAACCCATTCAAACCAAACTAATAATTTGAAGAACTATAATGTTAGTTATAGAAACAGTAAGTGGATTTCCCCATGGTTATTTACAAGGATAGCAAAGCAAGCCTATTGTGTGCTCTGAAGAATTGCATCTTGGACCTTTGTGCTATGTTTGATATGTTTCATGCTGCCATCATATAACAAAGAATATTTTAACGTAAATACAAAACTAGAAACATGATGGCTATGAACTACTAAAGACACTATCTAGCAAAGCGAATAAGTGAATTCAATAGCAATTAAGGTGCACAGCCCATGAAAGGAGACATTCCATTCTTCAAATCTGAATTTCAAATCTTTGAACTACTAGTTTGCTTGATAAATTCCTGGTTTATCTCTTGACTTCAGACACTAACTCCATATCTGAAGTAGTTCCAGTTGTTTCCATTCCATGGAAATTGAAACATAGATCAAGAACATCTGAACTTCCTAAAAATTGGGCTGCTTTCACTAGCTATAGTAATATGGAGTGGTCACAGTATGGCCCATAGATCAAATTCAGTGAGATGTGGTAGGGCCACAGAGCCCAGCCCACAAGGAAAAATGGGAGCATCCGCCACTCAAACTACAACTTCGATGAGGCAATGGGCCTTTAAAAGGAAATGCAATTTAATGATGAAATGCCTCAAAACAAAACATTCTGGGTGAGTTCAACCCAAATTGAATCAAACTATTTTGATTAGAACATTTTGGTCTGTGAAAAGTTTTAATATTTCAATTTTTATTCCTGCTTGGTACAAAAACCACATATTGAAATATCAGAGTTTTCCATGGAACAGCAATTCTGATTTTCACTTAGATATGGTTGTAATGTAGTTTGAAGCTGACCCACTGAGATTATGGGGCATAGGGTGCAGTGTTAATCTCCTTGATATATGAATGTATCATTTGGATCAACATGAAACATTACACATTGGAAGTAGTTGTTTCTATGGAGTATGCCTCTGAACACTTTAGCAGTTGCTAATAGTCTCTGCTATTTTATGAAAGTTGGGAGGCAAGTAATCCATGTGTCCCTCCACTGAGAAAAGTTTGAATGTCCTTCAATCAATTATATAATCTACATCATCCCAGAATAAAAAAAAATTGTGCCCCCTATACAATACCCCTACACTTGTATTGATTGTTGCAGCATTAAATAAAATTCTTATTCAATATCATTTTGAAAGAATAGGAGGGGGGGTTCTAACCGATAGAATTGGCCAGATCACATATTCCGCTTTATTGCAGAAAGGCACTTTAGCTATAACACAGAGTTATGTGTAAAAACAAAAATTATAGTAAAGGATTCTTTCAGGAGGAAGGAAAAGGATTGTGTCAATAGCTAACTTTTCCATCTGTTCTGTGCCCAGATTTGGGTCAAGATTATGCTCATACTTCCTGGGATTTGACTTTAAAACAAAAAATGAAGAACGGGCAACATCAAGTCCAGTCCAACCACTTTCATCAGGTTTGGCTGCTCGTGGAACCATCAGTTCCCTTACTTCTTTCTCAGTCTCAGACCCAAATTTCCTGTGTCATGGCAGCTCAGTGATTGTCTCTCTCCTCCCCCTTTTTTATGCCCTACAACTGAAGAGCAATTCCCCCAGGGTTGGTATTGCTGGAAGATTTTCAGAATAGGTCTATTTCAGCCATTGTTCCCAAGTCATAGTTCAACTTCTTCCTGGCTTGGTCCAGAGAAGGTTGTCCAGTACCTCACCAGGGTACAACATGCCATAGTATAAACTATCGTCTTTGTAGTTAGTCTATCATATTCCCATTGTTTCCCTGCCTGATGTCACACAAAAAGTAGCAATGCCAGCAACATATATATGATAAGAAGCAAATAAACTGATAATGTTACTTATGGCACTAACTCCTGATAAGTGATGATAACAGATGGCAAAGTATCTTTAAATAATCTGAAGAGCAACAACTGGCAGTCATAAATAACATGCCAACTGTGAATGGTCAATTTGTTTTGCTATTTATATTGGCTGAAATATAAAAAGTAGCACACTCTTTACATTTTGGAGATAAACAGCACATAATGAATTGGATCACTTGTTGAAAGCAATGCTTGTACCAATGCTAGGCGTAGGTAGATTTACAGAGTGTGCAGATGCTTTCTCTATTTACTTCCACAAGTGTTAGGAGAGGGTAACAAAGCAAGGAGAGGCCTGAAGGCCTTTTCAGAATAGCTCCCATCACAATGGGGCACCAATCTTGCTTGGGGTTTCTAGGTGCTACTATAACACAGCTCTTATTACCACCAATTAACCATTATATATAAATTCTAAAGGGCTTTTTCAGCTTTCCTACAACTTTCTCAAACTTTAACCTCTTGGCCTCCTAGTGGGGCTCAATCTCCATGGCTATGTCTACACTTACCAAAGTTAGTTCGAATTACTTAATTCGAACTAACTAATTAAAACTAATTTTAGTTAGTTCGAATTAACTTAATTCGAACTAGCAAACTTTAGTTCAAACTAAGCAAGTGCCAGGCATGGCACTTGCTTAGTTTGGGTTAGTCAATTGCATTGAGCTCAATGTGCCGGTTAGTTCGAACTAAACGCTTCGTTTGAACTAACATGGCCACATTGGGTTAATTCGAACTAACTAGTTCGAATTAACCCTTAGTTCGAAAAGTATAAGCGAATTTATTAGTTCGAATTAAGGAAGCCCTTAATTCGAACTAATGAAAGCCTAGTGTAGCCAAGGCTTAAATTAGTTCAAATTAAGCTTCCTTAATTCGAACTAATTTGCCCGTGTAGACATAGTCCATGAGATTTAGTCTTCGCAGCTGCTTAAAGTCGACTTAAGGAAAAATTAAGTTGACTTTAAAAAACCTAGTTTTAAGTTGACTTGCTGCTTAAGTCGACTTTAGAAAGTCGACTTAAACCAGTGTAGACGTAGAGTAGCCCTAAGTCGACTTTAAGTCGACTTAGGGGGCTCCAGGGCTTCCCCACTGCCCTACCTGCCAGGGTGGCTGGCACAGCCACAGCCTGGCGTGCCCCCCCAAAGGGCAGGGCAGAGCCCTGGCCACCCTGCCCCTATGCCCTGCCAGGGTCCCTGTCCCCCTTTGCCCCATTGTATCAAGGTACAATGGGGCAAAGGCCGAGCCCCCTGGCACTTGGCAAGGGGTGCCCCCTGCCACCGTGGCCCTGTCCCAGATCCACCTAGCCCCTAGAAGTCGACCTAGGCATCCAGTGTGGACGCTCTAGGTCGAATTTGTAGGGTCCCCTCTAAGTCGACTTAAAATTTAAGTGTGGACATGCTAAGTCGACTTAAATTAACAAGTGTAGACATAGCCCAAGAGTCCTCACCAAAGAGCTGTTCTGTAATTCCCATTTGGACACTATAGACACAAACTAAAAGGTGATTCCTACTTAACATTAATGTAGCCTATTGCAGAGGACTACATTAATGCAGCCTCAGAATCTTTTAGCTGGGGATCACAGAGTCCACATGCGGGTCTGCGCACTGCTATTCGCACCCCCGCAGTCCAAATGGTGGGGCAGTATATTTGAGTGCAGATCAGCTCTGTACTTTTTCAGTCTCAAAATTAAATCCAAAGGCAGGTCCAGTAGTTCAATCAGTGCTTTTTTGACTGACGTCTCTTGGGTCCCTTCTTTCCTTTTCTTGCTTATACAATATTACTTCTTCTTCATCTGTTCTCCAGGTCAACTATTTTTCTTTTCAGTTCATACACTAAGTGTTTAAGATTTTTACTTGGTGCTTCTGCAGGCCCTGCCTCCCAGTCTTGCAAAGAAGAAGTTCTATTTTCAGCTTCTATTACTCTAGGCATGACTATTCAAAAGGAGGAATTTGTTTCTGAGTTTTAAATTTTGCTGTATGTTGAGATGTTCATTCACTTGCTTCTGTCATCCATTAGATAGCTTCTCAAGCTGTGAAAAAAAATAGCAGAAAAGGCTTTAATCACCTGAAACCTTTGTAGCTACAAATGGAAACTCAGACCAGGTTTGACAAAAAGCTCAAAAGTCTTCTGAGTGTGTCCAAGGACTCGTTTTGTATGAACGACACCAATGTAAAATACCATAGATGAAAGTCATGCTCGGTCTCTATGCAAAACCCAGTGAAATGATGCTTTCCCATCTGATTTGGAGTAAATTCTAATACACAACACAAAGGCAACTTCAAGAAATTTGAATGCAGACTCACATGGATCAAGAATGAAGAAAGTGTTTGCATGAACTACTGTGAAGCAAAACTGCTAAATTTCAAGCAGCTACAGTTGTGTTGTCTTGTATTCCTCTTAGGGTAGAGGAGAAAGTGGCTTGAAGAAGGGGAACAGTGACTAATCCTATGAGCCAGGGTTCCCATATGGAAAAAGCCTTATGGGAGGCAGATCCTCAACTCGTTAAGCTCTCAATGGAATTATGGAAATTTACATGAGTTTAAGATCTTCTCCACAGAAATTAATTAAAGAAAAGTATTCCTATTATTGGATTCCATAGGATGGTTTAAAACACCTATTTGGGATTTATTGTCTATTTAATTCTATCAGTTTTAAGAATAATTTCTCTTGAACCTAATTAATAGTATTATATAATTTCTGTTGTACCTGTTAATTAATAGGGATCAAAGTAATTTGTATTATAATAGTCCTTAAGAAACCTACTCATGACTAAGGCCGCCTTTGTCCTACAGAAAAATAATTAAGGAACAACCAGAGCTTGCAATATAGGTGTCAGAAAGGGCCCAGCAAGATAAGTGGGGTGATAGTTATAGAAAAGGCATATAAAATTTAATTTTTCATTGGAAATTAATACAGAAATTATATCCTTGCTGTAGAATTCAATAAAATGATTAAGAGAGCTATGGAAATGACACTATTGGGTTTAACAAAATGTATCCATTTTATTTAACTGCTATGGAATCTTAGTAAATTTCTAGGAAATCTCCCTGATTTAATCCCAATGAAATTTTATAGTCTGGATTTTCCATGACAATTACAAAAGGCAGTAAAGATCATGTTAATGTAATTTTAATTAAAATAATACCCTCACTCTGACTAAAACTAGGACAGGTATTGATGTCCCACAGATTTGCTCCATCTTTCACTAGCAGAACATTTTATCCTTTCAAAAATTGAAATACACTAACCTATGGGGTTTTTGGTTTTAATTTTAACAATTATTTTGCTAGTTGATATAAAAATATTCATCCTTTCTATTAGGATTTTTTTCCAAGTCACTGCTGTACAACCACCTTCACTCAGCAAATAATGAATGTTTACTTCCTGACCGTCAAAAGACATAAATCAGCAGTCCTCAGCTTTCTGCAGATAGAAAATCAGAAAAAGTTTATGTTCTGGGGTGGTGCTTCTCATTACAGCTTTTAGACAGCAGAAAGAAACTCACTATTACCAACTCTCAGGATTTTAAATTTTCAGGCTTGAGATATTTAGAGTTTCTTAAATCACAAGACACTGGAGTCATGTGAACATATCGGAACCTCAGCTTTCACAAAACAAAAGTGCAAGCTTGTACAGCTCGTTGTAGAGAAAAGCTTGAAAACATGATCCATAAAGAGTAGACCAGCATGAAACTTCCTTTAACAGGATATTCCATGTCACCTTCCACACAGTTTAAATGAACTTTACTTCGGGTGGGAGTGGTAATCTTCAGAATAATGTATTTCAAAGGTTGTCTGGGCTATAAAGAGAGGTATCAAGAGCCCCAAAAAACTGTCATGGAAGACAAAGGAGCTGAGCACTTTGAATTTTGGAGGAGATCCTAACCAGAGGCATGGTCAGTTGTCTAGCTGGCAAGTAGCTTCTACTGTGTAATTTAAAGTCATTGCACTTCTGTTCAAAGTAATGTTTGACAAGTGGTAATACTTAGTTGAAAAAATTTGCTTTCTTGTAAACTTGATACTGGGGGCCATTCTTTGCTGTGTTATGCTGATGGAAACCCAGCAGAATTCTGTTGGCTTCAGTGAGTTGTCCAGATGCTTGGTTTCAAAGGAGTTCTGGATTTACACTGGTTTAACAGATAATTTGGCTCTTACACACAAATAGAATTAGGTATTTTGGTTTGAAAGAGACAAAACAAAACTAAAAAAAAACTTATATGACTTGATTTTCAAAGAAACAAGCATTCAGTTACTGACTTCTTTATAGGGCTCTAATTTTCAAAAAAGATTGTCCACGGGTTCCCTCCATTCCCTTTTCTTTTTTATACCATATAACTCAGATGACAGTTATATTGCACATATGGAAGTGATTAATATTTAAGGATTATGTCATTTGGGAAACTGGAGTAAAAACTGCATTTCTTGACTGGGACAAATGTTTTTGTTTTTGAAAACCAAATTCAAATGTGTCTCCCCATCCTCTCTCTCTCTCTCTCTCACACACACACACACACACACCCTCCTTTTTCCAATCTAACTTTTTAAAACTTCCCCCATTTTTGGACTTTACAGAGTGGCAAAGAAGAGTAGATATTCATTTTATTGTATCTTATGGCGAAAAAGGTGCAAGGAATGCAAGTTCAAAATGTTGAAAATTTCTTTTAAAAAATCCAAAAGGACAATTCTGATTCAAACAAAAGTCCTGGTTTTGAAATTCCCCATGAAAAATCAAGAAATGTAATTTGGCAAAGCCCCGTTTTTCAGCTGGGAAATGTTCAACTGAAATTTTAACCAGCTCTATTAAAGCTCAAAAGTAAAAATCCCAGAGATGATACAGTAAATAACTTCAAAGGAGGAATAAATCTGCTCATGGACAATCTTAAAAAAAATTCAAATTAATACTATATTCAGAGAACTATTCCCGTTTCCCCTCTTTTATTATAAGGAAGTTTTATTTAACAATAGGTAGTCAGTCAACCTTCTGAGCAAAATTCGTTTGCACAAAAAATCTGTTATTTGCCATTCTGATGGACCTTTTCAAATTCTCTGTGATGTAGGCTGTAATAGTTACTGGGACTCTATTGCCCCTCAGAAAGAGGAACTATTCAAGACTTTCTCTAATGTATTAACAAGAATAATATATAATATTGTCACTGGCATTCAGAGGTTTTAATCTTCAGAGCAGTTTATAAATATTAACTAATTAATCCTCACACTCCAGTCGCTTAGTTATTGGTAAAAGTATCATTAGATATTAAAAGATTTCTCTTAATATTAAAATATTTCTCCACCATTCCACTTCATTTGGAGGTTAGGGGAGTGACTAGTTGTCCTTTATGATTACTGAAGTGAAGTCCAGGTTAGTAGGAGTTAATAAGTATAGTTAACTGAGCTATTAGAGAACATCTAGTAAATAAAAAGAATATAGAAGACTTGTGCTCACTTTCTGTAAGTTCCCCTCCTTTTCTCCATGGTACACCAAAATCAGTGATGCAAAGCAGCTCTTGTTCTAAAACTCAAGGGAGGGTGAGGGTACAGAGTTTCTCTCGCTAGGAAGAACAAATGGTATCTAATTCACAGACCATCTTTCATGCCAAAGGATATCACGGTGCTTTGCAGACTAAGCAAATATTATGAGCAAGATTCCAATACCCTTGTTCCAAGTAAGTACCCCTTTGCTCCTTGAAAAGTCCCATTGAAGGCAGTGAAACTATTTGTGGAGGAAGATACGTCAGCATCAGTAAGGATTTTTTAAAAATATATATATAAAACAGAATTATTTCACAAACTACTGCCGTGCTCTCTCTGCAGTGAGACATAGCAGCTGTGCAACAGCCCAGAACACTAATGGATGATCTAGAGCAGGAAGTGAAGAAGATTCCTAGCTTCACAGATTTCAAGGCCAGAGGGACTATTAGATTTTATAGTCTGATCTCCTGTCTGACATAGACCATAGAATTTCATACAGTTACTCCTGTGCTGAGCCCAATAACTCATACTTGACTAAAGCATAGCTACATATTGATTCCAACTGAAACAGGAGCTGGTGGCATGGAACTAGCAAAGCTGGAATTTGGACAAATTGTAATTCTCGTGTTCTTACTAAGAGTCCCATGGTGCAAATATGCAAGTTAAAGAGAAAGAGTCAAGTACATAACACAAAAATAGTCACTAAGAGCTGGTCAAAAAATCTTCTAAAAATGAAAATGACCACAAAAAAGGAGGAAAATTTTGATGTATTTTCATAGGAAATGTTTTCTAAACAGCTCTAGAAAATGTCTGAATTATGAGCTATCATTGAGAAATGTCAGTTAGACCCTCTGGGAGAGTTTAACTGTAAAAGCACTAGTAAATCAGGGGGGGAGAAAAGAAAGAAAACCTTATCCTGATATTTACAACATTTAACAGACAGATACTAGATGAAACGAGAAGTGGGATTTTCTCCCACGAAAGCTCATGCGATAAATAAATCTGTTAGTCTTTAAAAGTGCCACAGGACTCTGTTGTTTTTCTGCAATAGACTAACACGGCTACCCCTTTGGAACAGTGCCCAGAAGAACAGTCAAAACAGAGAACCCCACGCAAGTCTCATAAATGCTTCTATTAGCTACATAATAACAAAGGAAAAAATAATGAAAACCACAATGTATGTGTATCCGATACCAATAATCCACTCATGTTGAACAATATCAGAATCCTTTTGTTTTCAACATGACTCCTCATGCAATAAGATTTACTCAATTGTCAGAGGACCAGAATCTGACCCTGTAAGTGTCTCTAGTATATAAGTCATTATTCCTGCAGGAGGAGGAAGCTAAAACAATGAGTCACAATACAAAAGACACATTCATTTTATGGAGCAGATCATCAACTAGCATAAGCGGACAAAGCTCATTGGGAATCCAGATGTATGCACACACCTACCATACACATATAGGCTAGACAGTTTTTTCTGGTAATTATCTAAAAAGGAAATACAAGTGATATTGAACCCACAAAACAACAAGTTTGCCATAATGTATCATGGAGTCTTATTTCTCCAATTGAAGCCATTTTCTCTTGAGGAGACAGCATCACAGTCAAATACCAAGAGAGGGGGGAAAAGAGATTTGAAAGTCATTATTTGCTGCTCAATGGTAACATTAGTTATATAATGAATTCTATTAGTATTATTTGGCCCACTCAGATTGTAACACAATAATCAAATATGCTTGAACAGGCAATGTAAATGTGAGATACTGGTAGAGATTTTAGGATAGCTGTATAAAAAGCTACCTTTTTCACTTTATAGGTATTATATGTGCCACAATTTGCCAGTTCTGTTCATACAAAATTTCACCATTTCTGCTAATGCACATAGAGTTTCCATGGCTAGCACTGAAGACATTTTTTCCTCATATTTATTTTAGGATGAAAAACCACCATTTTGGCAACAGAACAACTTTTCTCTTCCAAACCCAACATGGAAGGTGTTTGCCTCTGCAAACTACTTTTTGAAGTGAACTTGGAATCTCTCTCTCTCACATACACATGCATGCTCACGCGTGCACACACAGACACACAACTGGCCGCAAAAGCCATGATTTCTGCAAGTGAGAATAGTCATTTTTATGCAGTCTTTTTTCTTGATCTCAGTCACACCAGTTTTACATCACTCTATTTCTGGTCAGAGAAAAGGTGGGGTTTTAAACTATTAAACTTTGCATAGAAAAACAAAACAAAGAAATTGATTTTTGACCTTTATTTAGCTTGAGATAGTGAAATAAGGTTTTAAACAAACTACAATAATCAAGTTGAAATTTTCCTCAAACTTCTTTTCTTTTTGCACATCTCCAAGCAAGTATGCTTTCTTTCAGCTCTTCAGAAAAAAAATACATACAATATTTTTTCTTATTAATTAGTCTTGTTTTAAATGACTAGGTGTGGATTTTTTAAAACAATAAGTCATAAATGCTTTTGACACCCTAGGCATACTTGTCTTATTAATAGATTACTTGAGAAAGTGCAAGAGGCAGCAAGAAAGTGGGAACATCTGAACTCAGATCTTTACTCTTTTACGTTTATTGATCTCAGTAATGATGTTTTTATTGAACTGCTATCAAAGATGAGTTTTCCATTAGAAGTCACTATTTTTAAGTTCTTTTCCTGGAAAGACCATAAAATTCTACCCAGACTAATAAAATCAAATCCCAAAGGAGAGGGCAACCTTCACTATGTGTTTCTGAAAACGTAAGCATCTTCTGCAATAGAAATTTTTTGTTTTGAGGTAGTTGATGGGCTTTAGCCCACTAAACAACCCATAATCCCTCCTATTCCTGGAATATAAAATAGAGTCAAAACAAAAACACATTCCTACAGTCCACTCCTTATGGCAGGGTCTCTCTCCTTGGTACAGGGGAATGAAAGGTCTTCCCTCTCTTATAATGTCCACCTGCATCCCTAAATGAAGATGAAGTACCAACATCAGGCCTGAAGCTCACAACTGTTCTGTATTCCCTAACACTTCTTTCACTTGCTTCACCCTCCTTTGATCCTTCTATATCTTGTCTTTTCACAGGCTTCTCCAACAGCCTATCCTGAACAACTTCTGGTGGAGAACCCTACATCAAATTTGGTCTCTCCTGAGATAGAGCTGCTTTTTATATACTGCAGAACTGTTTCCCAGGAGGACTAGTAGCAGACTACAATTCCTAGATTCCCTTTGTAAACTACATCTCCCAGAATTCCTCTGTTCCATGCTGAACTGGAACTAGGCTGTGATTGGCCAATAACCTCTCAAGTCATGTCTGTGGTGTTGGGAACAGTACAAGTGGGTTTAGGTTCCAAGACCAGAAGTCCGGTGTCAGACTGGCGGCAGATGCTTGCAGAAGCATATGTTTGGCTATGCCAAAGCAGTTGGGGAACTGCATCACTGAAGAAAATCTCTTTCAAACATTTTGAGCCCAGAGCAATTACTGAACTCCACAACATATACACTAGAGGTGGGTGGGAGGGTATATGTTTCCTAAAGTCATACTGTATACAAACCACGCTAACATTACAGCTAGCTGACTGGTTAAGGTAATCACCAGCACTAGGTTTTTACCATGAGCTGAAAATACCTTTTTTTTAAAATGAAAACAAGGCCTGAGGGGACCAGCATGCTGTTACACCCACATATAAGAAAATCACCTCCTTAAGGAAAGTCCACATGCAGAAAAGCTGACTTTTACATGGCTTCTGCTCTCTTTCTTTTGCTTGAAACATTAACTAGATAGGACATATTTCCTTGAGGTAGTGACACCAAATAAAGCAGCTAGAATAAATTACGTTACCCAGCAAAGAGCAAGGTGGAAAGGCAAAAAGAAATCCAAACTAACCTGATACATTATAGCTACTTACAAGTAAGGCCTATCTCTCCTCTGTGCAGAGGTAGCCTTTGGCTATTGGGGACCCTAGGCAAAGGACCATTGCGGGGCCCCCTATAGGTCCATGGGAGCACCCCTCTGTGCCCTAGGCATGCACCTGCTTTACCTATCCCAAAAGCTGCCTCTGCCCCCGTGGCTTCTTATATGTAATACCTGTCACATTTGGTCAGCTAATCATTTACAAACTCCATTCTCAGATATAATAGCCTAAAAATGGAAGTATATTTTTAGATTTCAGAGCACATGACAAAAATAGATTATTATACTGTATGGGGTGATAGAAATTCTTGGTGGCTAACTTTAATTTTTAACCATTGCTCTTATATTAAAATAAATAATTTCTATTATCCCTCATCCTGTAAGAACAGATGCAATGGGAACTTTTTAGTCAAGAGCTGGCCTTATATCAAAATTACAGTCCTCGGGGTTCTGTCATCACTGACCCAGAGTAATAATAGGAATGAAAACAATTGTATGTAGCCAGAAAGCAGAAGTACTTGGAGCACCATTTCTACAGTATTATTTGTAATGGTATCGTCATAGAGCTACTTTTCTTTTATTATAAGTCTTGATTTAACAGTTACAATATTAAAATGTAGGTTTAATTGAATACTTTGATTGGCAATGTGAAAGCTGAATAGCTATGTGCAAGAGAAATAGCAGGTTCCACTGACATTTCAACAGATAATTTGTCCCTAGTATGTAACACTCATGGTATGACTGCTGATGTTAATAGAGGACTCCTACAGAAGGCCAATTCTTTTAAAAAGTCAAGAAGAAGAAATGAACAGTTTAGTATCAGTCCCTTACCAAATAAGATGTTTGTTTGAGTCTTTGGTAAGTAGTTTGAAAGGAACCCTCTGCCTTCAATGTTGCTTTTCTACTGCAAAATTAACATATTCTATTGCTAATAGTTTGTAAGCTGGAAGTAAATACCTTTTTATTTGTACTGCACTGGATGTTTCATATTTTATTTCTTCATTCAAGTATTTAAATGATTATATGGATGCATTGGCTGATAGTTAGAGACAATGCTTTCTTTCATCTCATTCAGCTGTGTCAGACAGACAAATCATTTCCAGGAAGGATTGTCATAGTGAATAATACCCACCTGACTTGCAGACTTTTGACTTAAGTGACAGCATAATTCTGGTCAATGGAGACACCCAAACAGAGAAAAGATATACATCTACAGATAGCAAAACACAGAATTTAAAACCAAACTAGAAAAATTTGCAGAGAGATATAGGAAGGTATCAGGTAGCATAGGTATGGAAACATAAAAACTCATCTTTAGAGTCAAACAGGAATCTAATCTCGTGATTCTAAAATGTTTTTTCTTTTTATTTCACTTCCCATTTTTAACTGGGATTTAAACTAGAATTATTAAATTTCAGTCTTTCTTGGAAGTCTATTCTAGCAAAGGGTGACAAAGTAAAGCCTATATGGTTTGAATAAAGGCATCTAGTAAGCACTTCTGGATCAAAAAAAAAAAGATTTGAACTTCAAGATCAAGACGTTCAAAACCGAGTACCTGTGTTCCTTTGTCCATACTCTCCAGTGGCTTAATTTTCAGAATAACTGGGACCCAGTAGCTCCCTTTAACTTCAGTTAGTCTAATTTAAGGCATTTTACTTTTAAAAAATTGGCCCAAATTTAGAAGATTCACTAGTCACATTTCGTCTACATTATACTCTATAAGCCTGGGTTATTCCCTTGCTCATGGACACACCCTCGCACTAGCTCTCATCAAGCTAGCCTGAATAATAAATGCCAGTGCTGTCATGGCTGTGCGGGTACAATGCAGTGCAGGCACAACTTTGCTATGCAGAATACAATGCTGCCTGAAACCAGTGGATACATATTTGGCACAGAAAAACAAACAGAGCATTGTGGCACAGGTAAGCCATACTTCAACTTCTGCCACTATCCATGTTACCAAGGCTACACTTCTGTTTATACACATTGAGCTAGCACAAGTGTGGGTTATGTATGTGATCAGGGAAATCACACCCACTGCTTGAGGTGTAGATGTACCCTTATTATCAAAAGGAGATACGAGTGATCCACTTACATGACAAGAGCAATTTACAAGTGTTATACTGCATTTAGTTAAGGATTACTTTGGGTGTTCCGGGCCACTACCTTGAAAGGGAACTTGATTGCCTCTTTATTCTTAGGCGAGCTAGCTATCATCAGCACGTTCATATCACAACAGACTTAATACGCAACAATGGTAGGGGTAGCTACTTGACACTAGACAGGTGACTGTGTTTCATGCTACAACACAGATGATGAGCCTGAATATCACATATTAATTTCCTTAGACAGATGACTCCTTTTTCTGGAGTATGGAGTCTTGGGATAAATGATTATACAACTACAAGAATAAGTGTATCTTCTACACACTACAATGTGAGACATATTGGTGTACCGGTTACTCTAGAACCATGATAGATACCACATTTTATAAGCCATTATCATGTTAAGCTTGAACATTGCATTTTAAACTATTTAGATTATATAGACAGATAAATTATACATGTATTAACTCAGTTCTATTTATACCTTAACATAAAAACTAATGGAATAATTGAATTATTGATAAGATGCTTATATAATTACATAAGCTTATTGGAAGCAGCAATATCACCTTGGGCTATGAACTTGTTATTTCTTACAAGCTAAGGTCCCAGATTCACATAAAGCATCTCTATTCAGGAAGGGTGCTTAAGCATGTCTTTAACTTTGACCAGGTGCTTTGATGGCTGCCTGATTTGGATTGGTCCTGGTCAGTACTTGAAGGAAAGTCCTCCCAAAAGAAATAGGGGCTGAAAAGAAGTGGTAATACTGAATGGTGTTAGTGACTCAGTAGTGGCATTCTTCATTCTGAATTAAAATTGAATTAATAGCTCTGCGTGATGCTAAGCATTGGTGGAGACATCATTTTTCAGCTGACAATAAACTAAGGTCTTGATTTCTGGTCTTTATACCTCCTATGGAAATTTCGTGAGGACATTTGTCCCAGTTTCCTGATCATAATTTCATTATGGTAAATTATGTTTCACCCACCTAAGGAAAACTTCTTTTGGATAATCCTCTAATTCAGTTAGTAAACAGTTTTGTGATGTTGCTGGTATTATATGCCACTAAAGACAGTTACATTTCAGCAGGGCTTATTTTGTTACATAAATAAATTAATTAAATAAAAAATAAAACACCTGGGGCCACCAGCAGCGATGACAGGAGCTGGGGCCACATCGCTGTGAACAAAGGTACTCAGTACCCCTGCGTATGATCAGAAAAAAAAGGTGCCAGTACTCAGTACCCCTGTGTACAAACACACAAAAAAGCCCTGCATTTTAGTGGTGGATGAGATAAAGCATTATGGAAATCAAAGGTGCATCGTGTACTTGAGGAAAAATCAGTGATATTCTTATTTATAAGAATTTATAATTCACAGATGTGTTTCATATATGTTAAGAGAACATTACTAAAGTCGTCGTATGAATAACTCAAGTTAGGAAGTGCCAGAGTTAAGGTTGCATGTGCAACCTCAGTTTAGCTCTCTTCTGCTACAGTAGACTTTTAAATAAGTGATCGCACATACTGCTTTTCCGTAGGATCCATGTCAGCCCAGGGGATGAGAAGGCTGTTTTTTTCTCCTTCACCTTTCAAAATAGTGGTCACATGGCTTGTACAGTACAACAGGCAAACCCCACACTCAGAAATGGGAGAATTAGTTTCCTTGTGGCTTTTTCTATTAATTAGGTGCCCAGCAACCATGTGTTTAAGTTCTTAAATACCCACCACTGAAGTATATCTTCTTGTTGATTAATTCCCATTGTGTTTTCCTGAATCAGGATACAGAGTGGTATTTTGCAAACAGAAGTACGGGTATGTCTACATTATGATGACTATCCTGGCATAGCTATGTTATCGTCACTATGCAACATTTCCCCATAGTGTGAATATACCCTGCCCTGATGAAAGAGGTATTTTTGTCAATGCAGGAACATCGGTTTCCTGAATGACTGTAGCTACACTGAAAGAAATATTCTTCTGCTGATATAGTTACATCTACACTGGAGATTAGTTTACCATAGGTATGTCAATCAGAGTGCGGTTTTTGCACACTCATGACTGACGTAGCTATGTCCATTTAAAAGTGAAGTAGAGACCTAGCCTAAGGCTATGGTGAGCTTCTGTGTGTAGATTAAGAACCTTAACTGAAAGTTTCCTGACCTTTAGTGCTTAGTTTTTCAGCATTAATATCACAGTATTTTTGAAGGGCAATGGGGAAAAGCAGGACAAATTCTCAGTCTTACTGCACATTAACAAAGGTGGCATTTTAAAACATGTCTTGGCAGTTGTCAGTGACTACAGCTAAGAAGACCACAAAAGGCTGTTTATGAGAAGTGGTATTGAAAACAAGAGACAAGATTCTCTAATGTCCTGTGTTTTGTTAAGTCACTTTTACCAGTGCAAAGGTAGGGTAAAGTGGATATAAAATGCTACCATGTCAGAATGCTAGTATTGTACACCCACTTTGCACACCCTTGGCTCTGTACCATATAGCCACCTGGTAGGCACCCTGAATACAATTGCAACAAATTAACACACCTTCCTCCATTTGTATTTTCTGTTCCTGAAAGGAATAAAGTCCAACGTATAATACAAGGGAAGTACATATCAAGGACCTAAGTTTTTGAATGCACAAAAATACAGACCAAGCTGAGAAGTTTTGTTAACTCTACCATAAACAAAACATAAATTAACATTTTGAACACAGTCTAGCAACAGTGAAATAAAAAGATAATGGACAAATACTGTGATATAAATGTAATACATCTGCTGAAAAGGCCCCCACAGCAGATAAGATCATGGTGATCTGTCAAAAGATCTAGAAATCTGTTGGATCAGATCCTTAGCTGATGCTAGTTAATATAGCACTATTAAAAGTATTTTAGCTTGTATTTGTTCTTATGCACAATTAATTATAATGAATATTGAATCTTAACAGGTCAGATCTTCAATTGCTGGTTTACAGCAACTGAGGATCTGGCACACTATTTTAAGACATTTCAGTATTCATTATCGCTAATTGCATCGAAGAGCAATTCTTGAGCACAAACTACTCAAATAAGACAGTAAGGCTACAAAAATGGAAGAATCAAAGGAATTATATATCACGAAGTAGCACTGTATATATAAATATGGGGGAATAATCTTGTAAACCAGGGGTGTCAAACTCATTTGCTATGATGGGCCAGATATGACTTAAATGTACTTCAAGTGCGTCGCACATACCATAAATTGAAATACCGGGCACTATTGTAGCATCGCAGGGAGCTGTGTATGCAAAACCGTGCTCTGCAATATCATAGAATCATAGAACAATAGGGTTGGAAGGGACCTCGCGAGGTCATCTAGTCCAACCCCCTGCTAAAAAGCAGGACCACTCCCACTAAATCACCCCAGCCAGGGTTTTGTCTAACTGGGCCTTAAAATCCTCCAAAGATGGAGATTCTACCACCTCCCTAGATAGCCCATTCCAATGCTTCACCACCCTCCTAGTGAGAAAGGTTTTCCTAATATCCAACCTTGATCTCCCCAGCTGTAATTTGAAACCATTGCTCCTTGATCTGTCCTCTGCTACCATCGAGAACAGCCTAGTTCCCTCCTCTTTGGAGCACCCCTTCAAGTAGTTGAAGGTTGCTATCAAATCTCTCCTCAGTCTTCTCTTCTGTAGACTAAATAAGCCTTGTTCCTTCAGTCTGTCCTCATAAGTCATGTTCCCCAGCCCCCTAATCATTTTTGTTGCCCTCCGCTGGACTCTTTCTAATTTGTCCACATCCTTTCTGTAGTGGGGAGCCCAAAACTGGACACAGTATTCCAGATGCGGCCTGACCAGTGTCGAATAGAGGGGAATTATCACATCCCTCGATCTGCTGGCAATACTCCTACTGATGCAGCCTAATATGCCATTGGCCTTTTTGGCAACAAGGGCACACTGTTGGCTCATATTCATCTTCCCGTCCACCATAACCCCCAGGTCCTTTTCTACAGCACTGCTACTTAGCCAATCGGTCCCCAGCCTGTAGCAGTGCATGGGATTTTTTCGTCCTAAGTGCAGGACTTTGCACTTGTCTTTGTTGAACCTCATGAGGTTTCTTTCGGCCCAGTGTTCCAATTTGTCCAAGTCTCCCTGGATCTTGTCCCTGCCCTCCAGCGTGCTACCATTCCCCCCAGCTTGGTGTCATCTGCGAACTTACTAAACACGCAGTCTATTCCATCATCAAGATCATTAATGAAGATGTTGAATAGAACCGGCCCCAGGACCGACCCCTGGGGCACTCCACTCGTTACTGGTTGCCAACCCGACATCGAGCCATTGATTCCTACCCGCTGAGCCCGTTGATCTAACCAGTTTTCAATCCACCTTATGGCCCACTCATCCAACCCATACTTCCTTAACTTGCCGACGAGAATGCTGTGGGAAACCGTATCAAAAGCCTTGCTAAAGTCAAGGTATACCACGTCAATGGCTCTTCCCGCACCCATAAATCCAGTCATCTCATCATAGAAGGAAATCAGGTTGGTCAGGCACGATTTGCCCTTGGTGAATCCATGTTGACTGTTCCTGATCACTCTATTTTTCTCCAAGTGTTTCTCTTAGGGAGAGACCGTGATCTCGCAGAGTGCAGTCTCACATATCCCACGCTCCGTCATATCGTGAGACCTGACAGTCTTGTGGCATAGCAGAGTGCTGGGTATGCAAGACCACTCTCTCTCTCTGTTAGGTAGACAGTGCGGTCCCACCTAGTGCAGTCATGGGCCAGATGGAAGAGGCTCGCGGGCCGTATTGGGCCCATGGGCTGCATGTTTGACATCCCTGTTGAGAACGCTGGATAAGAGACAAACCAGTGTGGGGACGAGTCAGGAAGTCCTTACTGCACACCACTAACTTGAAAACTAGTCAACTGAAAAAAAGCTGCAGTTTCATATACTACACTTACTCTTTAAGTTTTACAGTCACATTTCTCACTTTTAAATTGTTTTCATTTCCTCTTACTGTGTTAAAGACCCACACAAACAACTGGAGAAATTGGCAACTGCACAGGGGAAACAGCAGAACTGACTACATATAAGGTTCCATCAAAATACACAATCATAAAAAAAAAATGTTTCTCTCTACCTGAAACATTTTACAGTAGACTCAGGTGAAACTTCTAACACTAGTACATAAAAGCCACATATCTGTGTGATTTTTTTTAAGTTGTTGATAGTGTTTGTATGTCTGGAGGATTCCAATTAAAGCTCACCTCACATTTCTGCTGTCAGTAGATCAACAAACTAAAAGACCAACCTCTTGTCCTCACATGTCTTCATAGAGCTTACATTGTACTACAATATGCATCAAAGATCAGAATTTTCCTCCTGCATTTTTATATTATAGGTACATCAACAGAGGCTGAAAGGTGGAAAGCAATAATGGATTAGTTATATTTGTTTAAGAAATTTAAATTAATTTGTTTTGTAAGAGAATAACAAATGGAAACCTTGCTTTTTCCTCTGCTTTGTAGTTTATGGGACTCATTTACAAACTGGAATTTTATAAGACATTTAGGCTCAGAAAAGTTTGAACTTTTGTCTAAAGTCAAGAACTGTTAGATTTATGAAGAGATGCATTTTGCAGTACTTTCTATATCCCACAGTAAATAAAAGGGCCACAATAGTTTGTAGAAAAGTCAGAGTCACCATTCTAGACTTCTTATATTCATAGTGCACTCAAACACTTTCAACTGAGGTATTTCTTCAAACCATATACTTGAAGCCCTTTTTAGAAAGCACAAAACCAGAGAGATTCTCTAGTTAGTGATTTTATACACACACACACAAAGACCCACTGGCCTCCCTTTGTGACAGATACTCTGAGTAAAGTTATCAAACTTGTTTTCTTCCTAAGATCACTGTAATCTTTGAAATTGGGACCTGATCCTATTATATCTTCTATGTAAGCAGACCCCTTGCCTCCTCAGAGCCCCATTAGGAGTAACGGATGTGGAAGTCTAGTCCTAGGCAGCAGCTTGCAGAATTGGGGCCTTTGATTATAAGCTATGAAGCATGGGCCCTTCCTTTCTATACATTTGTATAGCCGCCAACACAATGGGGCCCCAACCAAGAGTGGAACTTTCGTGCACTATCTCAATATAAAGCAATAAATATGCCAGCATGCAGATGAGACATAAGGCAAGGATATGATTTATTACACAGAGAGACAGAGAGAGAGAGAGAGACGTATGTACAATGTGCCCAGCCATTTGATGGCATCATCATCAGCCAGGTGGAGAGCTGACAGCCCTCCATCAAAATATGTCATTGGGCACTCATCAAGGATATGTGACATAGTCTGAAGTTGACCGCTGTTGCATCCTGGGTCATTAAAAAAAAATCCCATTTAAAAAGTTTGGTTGCCTAGTTGCACTATCCTGTTTGAAACTGGTTCAGAGATGACCAAAGTGCTTTGGCCGATCAAAACCTGGTGGACAGATGGTGGGTGAGTGACAAGAGTGATTAACAACTACTGTTGCTCTAACTACTCATTGCAGTTCTGTAGGAAGTTCATTAACACACTTTAAAAGTGCCACAGGACTCCTTGTTTATTTTGCCAACCTAGACTAACATGGCTCCTCCTTTGGAACTACTAAAGACTAACAAATGTATTTATTTATTATTTATTTAATTTATTTATTTATAAATAAATTTGTTAGTCTTTAAAAGTGCCACAGGACACTTTAGTAGGTGTCTAACTTTAAGGTACACACTTAAGGACTTTGCTGAACCACTGCTAGGAATGGGATTAGATTGAAAGGATACCTATCCCCAGTCAACTGCTCAAACCAGTAGCTCATGGCTTCTCAATGTTGGTATCAGTAGAGGGTAGTAGCCACCCTCCCTTTGTGTATGGCTAGATTGGAAGGGCATCTGAAAACTCTCTTGCAACATGGGGTCATGGTAAAGAGCGTGGATGAATATCACTGCAGTTGATCACAATGCCTTCCCTAATGGTCACCCATTCAAACAATGAGAATATCTCATTTCATAGGACCTGGTTCATTCTGGTTTTAATTTGGCTCTGCTGATCAGCTTTGAAGGGAAGTCCTTAAAAGCAGAACTCCCAAAACTTTGTTTTCAGGAAGATTTAAAATGAAAGTGTCCCTGGAGGGCAAGAATAGGATTAGGACAGGATAGGATTCAGGGAGACTAGACAAATTGGAGCATTGGGCCAAAAGAAATCTCATGAGGTTCAATAAGGACAAGTGCAAAGTCCTGCACTTAGGATGGAAAAATCCCATTTATTGTTACAGGCTGGGGACCTATCGGCTAAGTAGCAGCACTGTAGAAAAGGACCTGGGGGTTATAGTAGAAGGGAAGCTGGATATGAGTCAACAGTGTGCTCTTGTTGCCAAAAAGGTCAATGGCATATTAGGCTGCATCAGTAGGAGTGTTGCCAGCAGATTGAGGGATGTGATTATACCTCTCTATTCGGCACTGGTGAGGCCGCATCTGGAATACTGTGTCCAGTTTTAGGCTCCCCACTACAGAAAGGATGTGGACAAATTAGAAAGAGTCCAGCAGAGGGCAAGAAAAATTATTAGGGGGCTGGAGCACATGACTTACGAGGTGAATCTGAAGGAACTAGGCTTATTTAGTCTGCAAAAGAGAAGACTGAGGGGGGATTTGATAGCAACCTTCAACTACTTGAAGGGGTGCTCCAAAGAGGAGGGAGCTAGGCTGTTTTCAGTGGTGAAGGAAGACAGAACAAGGAGCAATGATTTCAAGTTGCAGCTGGGGAGGTCGAGGTTGGATATTAGGAAAAAATTACTCACTACGGGGGTGGTGAAGCACTGGAATGGGTTACCTAGGGAGGTGTGAAATCTCCATCTTTGGAAACATGTAAGGCCTGTTAGACAAAACCCTGGCTGGAATGATTTAGTGGGAGAGGTCCTGCTTTTAGCAGGGGGTTGGACTAGATGACCTCATGAGGTCCCTTCCAAACCTAAGATTCTATGATAAGAAGGAATCATATCCTATGCCAACCAGCTGAAGGGGCAGGAAATTGTTAATGGAAGCATGCATGTAGAACTGATATTTAAAGAAAATAAATAAGAACAGAATTGTGGCATACATCAAAAGATCTATTGCCCCTAAAAATATTAATGCCTGGAAATGGACTACATATTTCATTGTCATTTACAAAAAGAATTATGTATTAATCCACATAATGAATTAAGTTACAGTAACTAGGAATCATCATTAAAACTCGATAAACATCACACAAAAGGACATTTTAAAGAATTATAATTTAGAGAGCTTGTCTCAATGAAATATGAATGATGTCAAATACACACCAATGATTGGTGAATGAGGTTACAGGAAAGTCACAAGCAAAGTAACGTGTCTAAGAAGACAGTAATGTTTCTAAGATAACAATGTTTTGAGCTTGGAACTAACACTATATGTTAACCATGAGCTCTGTCGTTCACAAACACAACTAAACAAAGTTCTTTAACAGCCAGGTTTTTCAAGAGAGCTCAGTATCGAATAGCTCCTACGGAAATCAAGTTACTATCACTCAATGCCAATAGGAACTGCTGGATGATCATTGCTTTTAGGTTCCTTAATCTTGATGCCTAACATTAGGTTCCTTCTTTAAAACAATGTCATAGACTAGTTTTTCTACAGCAGAAAATTACTGGCAAAGGTCATCTCTCTTTTGTATAAGTGTTCTGATATTTCGGGTTTGCTTTACTATGAAAATCCCATTTTAACTTTATATTAAAAATAAAGTGAATTGTCTGAAGTTCAGGAAAAGCTCAGATGGAAACTCTCATGATAAAAGCCTAGTAAACAAAATATATGTTGTTAAGATAAAAAATCAAAGATGCTAAGATACCTAAATCCTACCACTCTTAGCACTGTACAGTGGAAATATAACATCATTCAACCTCTTCTGAAAGGAAATGCATCAATGACCTTCTTGTAGTAAAGTTCCAGAGGGGTAGCCGTGTTAGTCTATTGCAGAAAAACAAACAGAGTCCTGTGGAACTTTTAAAGACTAACAGATTTATTTATCACATGAGCTTTTGTGGGAGAAAGTCCCACTTCGTCAGACACTTTGAAGATGGGAAATTTACAAAATGGGAGGAAATTAAATGCAGGGAAGTGTATGACATAGGATCAGATCAGGCTGTAACAGCAAATCAGAATAAATGTTAGGATTCAAAACACTGGGGAACAGCATATAGACGAAGTGTAGAACTAGAATTTATATGCAAATTCAACTCAGTTGCCTTGGGGTTAAAGAGGGACTACGGATTTTTCTCTCATTACAACAAGTGATTTGACCTCACCTTCCTCTATGTGCTGTTCCCCAGTGTTTGAATCCTAACATCTATTTTGATTTGCTGTTACAACCTTACCTGATCCTATGTCATACACTCCCCTGCATTTAATTTCCTCCCATTCTGTAAATTTCCCATCTTCAAAGCATCTGACGAAGTGGGACTTTCTCCCATGAAAGCTCATGCGATAAATAAATCTGTTAGTCTTTAAAACTGTCACAGGACTCTCTGTTCTTCTGGTAGTAGAGGCTCAGTAAGGGACAGCAGTCATTTCTACCATAGTTAGCAGCATTACTTATTCATAACCGCAATCCTAAATGTATGTTTTGCTCTATGGAATACAATATTTTGTATATGAACTCTTTGTATATTTATGTCATTTTTCTATTTAATTCCAGAGGGGTAGCCGTGTTAGTCTGTATACAGCAAAAAACGAGAGTGCTGTGGCACTTTAAAGACTAACAAATTTCTTCGGGCAGAAGCTTTCGTGGGCTCCAACCCACTTCATCAGATGCATGAAATGGAAACAGCAGTAGAGAGGTGTATATATACACATGCGAGGAGGAGTAGCATAATAATGGCAAGTGCTGACAAAGGCAATTCAGTGGGGCAGGAGAGGCTCATTCACACCAGTTGAATAGCAGGTGAGAATGTGTGAAGACCGACAATTACATTTTGTAGTGTGATAACCATTCCAAGTCCCTGTTCAGACCCAGTCTGATTGTGTCAAGTTTGCAAATGAGCTCCAGCTCAGCAGTTTCACGCTGGAGTCTGCTTTTGAAGTTTTTTTTGCAGGAGTATGGCAACTTTCAAGTCTGCTACTGAATGTCCAGGGAGATTGAAGTGTTCTCCTACCAGTTGATGGATCTTACCATTTTTTATGTCCAATTTGTGTCCATTTATTTTCTTGCATAAGGTGAGTCCGGTTTGGCCAAAGTACATGGCAGAGGGGCATCGCTGGCACATAATGGCATATCTAACATTAGTAGACATGCAGGTGAATGAGTTCCTGATTGTGTAGCTGATGTGGTTGGGACCTGCGATAGTATCGCTAGAGTCGATGTGCATGCAAAGTTGGCACCGGGGTTTGTTGCGGGGATAGGTACCCAGGTTAGTGTTCTTGTAGTATGGTGTCCGGTTGCTGATAAGTATTTGCTTCAGGTTGAGGGGCTGTCTGTAAGCAAGAATGGGCCTGCCTCCCAAGGCTTGGGAGAGTGTGGGATCATCTTCCACAATAAATTAATAAAGTGTGCTCCAAGACAGTGAAAATCAACACTGGTGAATGAAGATTATATAAAAGACACACAGAGAGAGTGAAATTTCAATGGGGTGGTTCTGAAAATTCTCAATCTTAGTGCCTTTTATATAAACTATATGCTGGCTCACTTTACACAATCAAGACAGTGGTTCAGTACAGCAGTACCACACATACATATACATCCCTACTAAGGAAAGGTGCTCAGCCTCATACTCAACTTTAAGCCTTTGTTTAAATCCCAATGTCTTCAAATACCTTCTTGCTGAACAGGAATGTTTTCCAGGATTGGAACCCAAGTAATCAGTCCTACTGGAGCGACTGGCAATAAATCCAGGAAATGCAGAGCTATGTTTTTTCACTATTCCCATTTTACAAAACCAGTCTAATTTCAGTGAAAACCTGTTAAATCTTGCAGATTTTTCCTCAAACACTTTAAGTGTCAATGACGGAAAAGTATCCAAAAATCATGCAATAAATTCCTTGTGAATTGTTTATTTAGCTCTACTTTAAAGTTGTTTAGATTTGTGCAAAACTGCTTGAGTTTGCATTATTTTACCATTTTTATTCAATTCTGATGACTTCATAACCATGAGTCTCAACCCATTGGACAAAGCCAAAATTCAAAACACAGAGGTGTGCAAAATATTCATAATAAAAATAGAAGTAATTTGAGTATTTTGTTGGGAATTCCATATTGGTCCTATTTGTGACAATGTCACCATTTCTGCAGATTTTTATGAAAATGGAAGATTTATGGACACAGACAGCAAAGAATCTAACTCTGTAGACACATTTCCACATAATTTAGTACGATCTCCCAGAGCTCTGATTCACATGAAGATAGCAATTCCCATATATTAAATTTCCACAAAGATTTCCACAATGTTTTCCCCCAAAACAAAAGACCTTTTCTGTGATTAACTGTTGCAAAAATGTAGTTGACAAACTTCAGTGTTTAAGAAAAGAAAGAGCAGATATGTTCTAAATCAGGACAAATTTTCTTTTGAGTCTTACTGAAAAGTGAGGGAGGGTCTGAAGAACCAGATCCAAGGTGGTAAGAGTGGTTGCTATATTTAAACCTGAAACTCAGCATCTCATGGTTTAGCCTTTGACTTTAAACTTACATGACACATTAGCACCATTTAGTACAGTATTTATATTTTTGTACCAATGATAATTAGGATAAAAATAGGTAAGAGTAAGCAGATAATCATAACATTGACAAATCTTTTCCGAGCAGACATATCCACTTGACTGACGAAAACCAAAGGTAACTACTACTAGTAGTTCAGAGCAGATACTGTCATTGGAGGCATTTCTAGGTTGTGCAGCAACAGAATTGCCTGCTACATTCTAACAGCAGAATATTTCAAATTGGTAGTGTTATTAACAGTGAGAACACAGCTTAATTTTCAGGTAGAATTTGCAGAGCTGGCAAGTCATTCTTTGACTTGTAGAAAGAAGTAAATTTATTATGACAACTATTGAGAAAAAATAAATCTACTGCCCACAATGTCATTTGAACAGAATCACTTTTCTGACTATAATTTCACTTTTAAAAAGTGGACATAACCTCTTAACTGCCCTTGGTTTTTCATGTTAAAGTTCCCTTTTTCTCCACCATAATTCATCTCTCTAGGATCTAAAAAGTGTGAAGTTATGACAGATTTTGATATAACAATTGCTTCCTTTCAAAACCACTAAAATTTACAGCATTTTCCAGCCTTCATTATTTCTTTTTCTAGTGGGTGTCCCTGAATTTATGTGTGTGGGGTGTGTGTGATGTTTGATTTTTATGTCAGATATTCGAGAAGCAATGCATGAGAGCATTTTTCCCTAGGTCAAAGTGTGTATTTCAGATCCAGTTCTGCTTTGTTTTTCCCCAGGGGAAGAATTGAGTGAGATACTTTCAAGGATGGGTAAAGTTTGCAGAGATAGCCATGACATCTCCCAAGATCTGTACTAACATGAACATTACTGATTGACTTTTGGGTGGCTCTCTTTTGCTACTGGTGGTACTAATTACCCTTTGCTATGCTGGGAATGTTCCCCCGGGAATAACATAACAGAAATTGAAATGCTGATTTGCACAGATGAAGATGTCAAAGTGAAAGATTTTCCTTTCATCCCTTTGATTCTTATTCCTCATCTGTCTCATGAAGTGGTGCCAGTAGGGTGACCAGATGTCCTGATTTTACAAGGACAGTCCCCATATTCAGAACTTGTCTTTCATAGAAACTTTTTACTCCCTACCCCCATCCTGATTTTTCACATGTGCTATATAGTCACCTTAAATGCTGGGCCCCATGATCAGCTAAAGACTCCCTTTAACCTCTGTCCCCAACATCAGCATTCCTACCTAGGGATATTCCTTTCCTTTTCTATCTGAGTACATTTAAGGTCCTCATCAATGTAGCACTTGAGCCTCAAGAGGCTGTGTGTGCCTGGATCTACTTTCAGACTGCACATATGGCTGCTGTACTGCTCTCTCTCATCCTGTTGGAGTTGTTGGCACATGTGAGAGTAAAGAAAGCAACCCTTCCCAACTGAGAACAGCTCAGAAACTTACTGCCTTCCTGCTGAGCTGTGGGGGAAAGAGCTGTGATTCTGTGACAGCTGGAGCTCAGCCTGCCTACTCCCTACCTGTAATGCTCCTAAGGGAGTTAAAGGAAGGGGCAACTCTCTTGCCACTTGGAGATGAGTGATTTCTTGCCTGTATGTTCCTGAGAATGCAGAGAGAAAGCCTCATAGAGAAGCAGTGGTAAGCAATCCTCTTACACAGAGCAATTGTTTTAAGTTGGTAAGTTAGCAAGTGTTTATATCTCTTACCTTGAGGCCACAAATTTCTGCAGTTTGATTTAAAACTCTAGGAAAGCAATGAGCCCAGCTCAGATCTCAACCACTGCAGCATAAACAATCTCATAATTTGAGCTCTGAAAATGTGCCCCCATTGCACCATCTGCCCTTGGTTATACTACAATTATTTAGCAATTTCTACTTCTTTTGTAGTATACCTGAAAAGAAGAGTAGGTTAAATTAAAACTTCCTGTGGCCCAAATCCGCAACCCCCGAAGACTGTTGTCTTTCAACATTTTCCAACCTCTGCCTCCTTCCTCTAACACCTTGTTAGTACTTGTTCTACCTCCAAAATGAGATGCAAAATGGGCTTCTTTTTTGCCCTTCTCAAAACACAGAACAATAGATGGACACAACTAATGTGCCTTTTGCTATTATGACCTCTGTGCTAAAACAGTTAGTATCCCCAATGAATCTGTAAGGCAAAATAGACAGCACAAAAATGTTGCAGAAAATGACGACTCTAACCACACAGGCTAAAAAAGCAAGATCATTTTATGTAATTAAGTGTTTTGGTTCCTTTAAAGAAAAGAACCGCAAAGCAATATGAGGGGATAAAAATCTCTCGAGGGGAAGAAAACAAAGTCTGCAAAGAAGAAAGAGAAGGGCCGACAAGACTCTGCGAAAACTACAGAAGTTTGATTCTAGCGTATTCAATATTTGACTCCAGTAATGTGCTAGAGGTTGTACAAACATATAAAGAGAGATAATCCCTGTTCTAAAAAGTTTTCAATCAAACTAGCTTAAAGCACACACTGAGAAATGGAGGGTAACAACAAAGTATAAGGCAGGCAACTGGTGACTGTCCCATCCTGATCAATTCCCCACCCCTTGGTGTGAAATACTAGAGATAATGGAGGAAGAAGGGGTAGGGAAGGAGAGGGAGGTGACTTCTACTCCTCCCAGACAGTAGAACAAGGATCCCTAGTACCTCCTGTTTGGCCAATGGGACCAAGAGGAGAAAGAAATGGGACATCTTAATGCACCCTCATGTAAAGGCAGCAGATGAGATAAGAAGAGATATCTCCTGGGTAGTGGAAGGAGGAACAGTAGTGGCTCCAAACAAGTTACGTGGTAGATGGGTAGCTCTAGTCCCAATTATGCAAAGTGTGATAGAATCATAGAAACTGGAAGGGACCCTGACAGGTCATCGAGTCCAGTTCCCTGCACTCTTGGCAGGACCAAGTACCCCCATTAAACCATCCCTGACAGGTGTTTGTCTAGCCTGCTCTTAAAAACCTCCAATGGAGGACATTCCACAACCTGCCAAGGCAACTTTTTCCAGTGGTTAATCAGCCTGACGGTTAGGAATTTTTTCCTAATGTCTAGGCTGAACCTCCCTTGTTGTAATTTAAGCCTGTTGCTTCTTGTTTTCTCATTTGTGATTAAGGAGAATAATTTTTCTCCTTCTTCCTCATAATAACATTTTAGGTATTTGAAAACTGTTATCATATCTCCTCTCAGTCTCCTTTTTTCTAGACTAAACAAACCCAGCTCTTTCAATCGACTCCCTAATCATTTTTGTTGCCCTTCTCTGGGCTTTCTCCAGTTTCTCCACATACTTTTAGAAATGAGGCACCCAAAACTGGACACAGTACTCACAGTGAGGCCTAATCAGCGCAGAGTAGAGTGGAAGAATCATTTCTCATGTCTTCCAATACTCCAGTTAATACACCCCAGAATGGTGTTTGCTTTTTTTCCAACAGTATTACACTGCTGACTCATATTTAGCTTGTGGTCCACTATTACACCCAGATCCCTTTCTGCAGTACTCCTTCCTAGGCAGTCATTGCCCATTTTGTATGTGTGCAATGGGTTGTTCCACCCTAAGTGGAGTACTTGGCACTTATCTTTATTGAATTTCATTCTGTTTATCTCAGACCATTTCACCAGTTTGTCCAAATCATTTTGAATTGTGATCCAATCCTTCAAAGCACTCGCAACCCCTCCCAGCTTGGTATCATCAGCAAACTTTATAAGTTTCCTCTCTATGCCACCATCTAAGTCATTGATAAAAATGTTTAACAAAACCGGACCCAGGACAGATCCCTGTGGCACCCCGCTCGTTATGTCCTTCCAGCCTAAATGTGAACTGTTGCTAACTACTCTCTGGGGGTGCGTCTACACTAGTAATTTAAGTCGACTTAAGCAGGCTTAAGTCGACTTAATTTACTCTGCGTCCACACTGGCATTTCCTTAAGTTGACTTAAGCTGCTGCTTAAGTTGACTTAAGGAAATTTAAAGTCAACTTTATTAAACCTAGTTTAAAGTCAACTTTAATGCTTAAGTCGACTTCTTACATCGACTTAAGCAGTGTGGATGCCCTAAGTTGACTTAGTTGACTTCGGGCAGGGAGAAAAGGGAGCACCTGCTCCCTTACCCCCAGGAACCCGCTAGTGTCTTGTCCTGGGGAGAGCCAGTCCCACGCAGAACTGCCTTTCCGCAGGACAAGCTGCTAGCAGCTCATCCTGGCTCCCTTCTCCCTGGGACTGCTCAGGTCCGGGGGATAAGGGAGCGCTCCTAGCCAGGACCCGAGCGGTCCCCTGGGAGAAGGGAGCACGGGGCTCCCTCCTAGCCAGGACCTGAGCAGTCCCGGGGAGAAAGGAGTGCGGGGCTCCCTCCTAGCCGGGACCAAAGTGGTCCTGGGGAGAAGGGAGTGCGGGGCTCCCTCCTAGCCGGGACCTGAGTGGTCCCGGGGAGTAGGAAGCGCGGGGCTCCCTCCTAGCCGGGACCCGAGCGGTCCTGGCCGAAAGGAGCTCCGCGCTCCCTCCTAGCTGGGACCCGAGCGGTCCTGGCTGAAGGGGCCCCGTGCTCCCCAGGAGAAGCCCTCCTAGCCTGGGGAGCCGAGGCTCCAAAGGAGCCTTGCCTCCACCTGTACCTAACTACTCAACCCAGAGAGTCTAGTATAGACTCTCTAAGTCAACTTACTAAGGCCAGGTTTAAGTCGACTTAAGAGTCCCGTGTGGACTCTCTAAGTTGACTTAATAAGGTCGCCTTAAAGTCGACTTAGTAAAGTCGACTTCCTAAAGTCGACCTAAATTTTTTAGTGTAGATATAGCCTGGGAGCAGTTATCCAACCAGTTTTTCACCCATCTTATAGTAGCTCCATCTAGTTTATACCGTACAAACGGTCTAAACTCTAGATATACCACATCTGCCACTTCCCCTCTATCAACAAGGCTCATTACCACATCATAGAAAGCTATCAAGTTGGTTTGACATGATTTGTTTTTGACAAATCCATGCTGACTAGCCCTAAGCACCTTATTTTCTTTTAGATGTTTGCATATCAACTCCTTAATTATTTGTTCCATTATTTTTACCGGAACAGAGGTTAAACTGACTGGTCTATAATTCCCTGGATTGCTCTTATTTCCCTTTTTGTAGATGGGCACTATATTTGCCCTTTTCCAGTCCTCTGGGACCTCACCCCTCCTCCATGATTTTTCAAAGATAATAGCTAATGGTTCAGATATCTCCTGAGTCAGGTCCTTAAGTACTCTAGGGTGCAACTCATCAGGCCCCAGTGACCTGAAGATGTCTAACTTGTCCAAGAATTTTTAACTTGCTCTTTCCCTATTTTAGCTTCTGACCCTATCTCATTTCTATTGCCTTCTTCTACATCAGACATCCAATCTCCTCCAACCTTCTCAGTGAAGATCGAAACAAAGAAATTATGTAGTCTTTCTGCCATTTCCACATTTTCATTTATTGTTTTACCCACTTTGTTGAGTAAGAGTCCTACACTGTCCTTGGTTTTCCACTTGTTTCTGATGTATTTGAAGAATGTCTTTTTGTTGCCCTTTATGCCTTCAGCTAGTTTGATCTCTGTTCCTTGGCCTTTCGGATTTCTCCTCTACATAATTGTGTTATTTGTTTATAGTCCTCCTTTGTAATTTGACCTAGTTTCCACTTTTTGTAGGACACTCTCTTTATTTTTAATTTATTGAAGGTCTCCTGGTTAAGCCAAGGTGGTCTCTTTCCATACTTCTTATCCTTCCTACGCAGTGGAATGGTTAGCTATTGTGCTCTTGATAATGTCTCTTTGAAAAACTGCCAATTGTCTTTAGTCTTTTTTCCTCTAAGACATTCTTCCCATGGGATCCTTCCCATCAACTCCCTGAGTGTGCTAAAGTCTGCCTTCCTAAAATCCATTGGTTTTGTTTTGGTTATCTTCCACTTTCAAATTCTCAACCGCTTCCTCTCTGTTTGTCAAAACCAAATTGAGAATGGCCTCTCCCCTAGTAGCTTTCTCCACTTTTTGAAATAAAAAATTGTCTTCAATGCATTCCAAGAACTTATTGGATAATTTGTACGTTGCCGTAGTATTTTCCCAACAGATGTCTGAGTAACTGATGACACAACAGCTATCATAGCACAGATATAAATATAGACACCTGGTGAAATCCTGCACCTGTTGACAGGAATCTGAGCATTGACTTCAAAGGGGGCAGGGTTTTACCCAGTTTCTAGACCAGGCGTCGGCAACCTTTGCCAGCCCCGCCCACCGCACCCTCAGCAGGTGCCAGGGGCGGGGCCAAAAAGGGTGGGACCAGACCCGCTGCCCTGCCGGCCAGGGCCTGGGCCGGCATCAGCCAGCGGGCGGCCTCCGGTTCCTGGTCCCGGGGCCGGATCCCATCCTCAGGGGCAGCGCGGGGCTGATGGCCCCTGCTGGAACCGCCCCTTTGCTGGACGGCAGGAGGAGAGGGGAGGGGAGCAGAACGGAGCAGGTCATGTCACCCCGGCCCGCCCAGAGCCACGCTGCTGCCGGCAGGGCAAAGCCGGCCCCGGCAACGGCTGGCAAAAGGGCGAGTCGGGTCAGCCCACCCGGAGCCATCGCTGCCGGTGGGAGCCGGGGCCAGGAACCGGAGGCCACCCGCCAGCAGCGGCGGCTCCAGACGGGCTGACCTGACCCGCCGTCTTGCCAGCCATGGCCAGGGCCGCTCTGCCCTGCCGGCAGCAGCACGGCTCTGGGCTGGACAGGGTGACGTGTCCTGCTCCACCCCGCTCCCTTCTCCTCCTGCTATCCAGGGAAGGGGCGGGACCAGCAGGGACCCTCAGCCACACACCGCAGCTGCTGGCCATGCAGTTTGCGGGGCCAGTGGGGGAACCTGAGCGGCTCCATGTGCCGCTCAGGCTCGGCCCGCGTGCCAGCTCTGGCACACGTGCCGGGGGTTGCCAACCCCTGTTCTAGACATTCCAAAATACCCTATAGCTATTATTTTATATAGTTACGTATAAGTGTATTTTTTCTCCTCGTCTGGGATTCTGCCCCAGGGTGCTTCCCTGCCCCCAACCTCCAGCACAGAGGCAGTAGGCAAGATCAAAGATAGGATTTACTAGAGCTCTTTGTGAAGTAAAAATGTGGACACCTCTATTCTACTCCTTTCCCCCCAAAATCCACTTTCTAATCACATACTTAGCCTATTAAATGAGCACAAATGGACCTAACTGTACAGAAACAATTAGCACACCAGTAGTAGAAGGGAGGAGGGATTGACAGAAAATGTTCTCTAAGTGGTATTGGTGCCACACCATGGAGAAACAGCAAACAGACAGGGCCAATATCTGAAGAGTGATGAAAAGCAGGCAGTCCACTGGCAATGCTTCTTCTGGAGCTGCCAGTGGCTATTATTCTTGGGGCTGAGATTGGCAGAGCCCGCTGTTATGACATCCTGGTAGCAGGTCTGGAAACCTACAGACAGCACTATTAGTTAAAAATGATAACTTATTGTACAGCAGGTATGGTTTATTAGACTCCATCTTGAAAATATGGGAGCAGGGATTAGTCATGTAGGCCAAAGAGCATTTGGGTTTCCAGGAGCAGCTACAGCCAAGTTCATGGCAGGGTGTTTTAGAACGAGAAGGATCACACTTAGGTAAGCAGTGATTCTAGCAGTATTTTAAGTGTAGTTGTATGACTCAAACTGGTAAAATCTGTCTAAGCTAGAGAAACTTTTAAAGAGTAGCTACTGTACTTCTGCTAATAAAACTAGACCCTAGGAGCAGTTATTCCAAGGGTTTTCTGTGTCTTCATGTGTGAAGTTGCCAGATAAACTGCCAGTTGATGGTGACTGACAAAATGGAGCATAATTCCAAGGTTTTTTAGATCGATGTAAAGTGTTTCATGCATCGTAAGTTACATGTTCTTTACAGTTAAATGAGGAGCGCAACTTTCATGTGGTGCTTAGTGGGGACTTCATAAGCTTGTAGTGATGTATTCAGTTACATTGTATTGGTCAGATACAAGGCAGCCATGTGCGTAGCACAGCCCTGAGCTTCCCTCAATCAACAAACACTTCTGAGAGAGTTGAAAATGAATGCTTACTACTCCCATTTTAAATATAGTGCAGGAAATCCAATTCAGTTGATGCAACATGACAGGTAACTTTTTTAATAAGAGATAAGTAGAAAATAACCTACGTTTTAGCTGTGAGCTTTTTAGTGCCTTAATAAAATTACAGAATGTCTGGAAAGTTCCAGAGGGGTAGCCATGTTAGTCTAGGTCAGCGAAACAAACAAGGAGTCCTGTGTCACTTTTAAAGACTAACAAATGTATGTATCACATGAGCTTTCATGGGAGAAAATTACAGAAGTCTACACCTGCTAAAGAAAGATGTTAAAAGATCTGAGCCTATCCCAGATACTAAGGTGTTAATCTGTAATGTTCAGAGCTGACTTTCTTGTTTGGCCCATTATTCACATATGACTTGTTTGAAAATACAGAAGCAGGTTTAGATTTTGAACATTCAAGAGCAGAGGAAACCAGATACGCAGCATTTTGCAATTAGTAATGTTGATATAGCAATATTACACTGTTCTCAAAAACTGGTTGGATGTAACATAAAAAGTTAGCATCAATTTTTGGAGGAGGGATTGTCCATGATTACATAATAGTTAGGACAATTCATTCAAACCACTGAATGTCACATTTCCCTACCTTTAAAATGAGGGGAATGCTTCCTTACTTCAGAAGGTTGTTATGAAGCTTAATTAGTTTGAAAATTGCTGTGAGAGTCTTAGGTGGATGCCACTATAGAAATGCACAGTATTTCTTAATAAGTAAATCAGGAGAGGCAAGTACACTAAAGAAGGGAGAACAAAGGAAGAAAGGATCCACTGTCTAGGGACCGCCAATGAACAAAAATTCTTTCTCCCCTTCCATCAGACAGACAAGAGAAGCTAAAAGGTTTTTTGTTGTCGTCGTTTTTGTTTTGTTTTGTTTTAAATGTACGTCTACTGGGGAATGACATTACACATTACACAGAGCTTACCAAATGCCTCCCAACCAGATTGCAGGATGGTAAAAATATTCAAAGGCAAGAAAGAAACATGTTTATGACTAGGGGATGGTCAACAGGGGTTACAAATTAGACTCACCTTGATAAATAGTCCCGTTGAAGTATTTCTTCCACCACCCACCTCATACTTACATCAATCCACTTCATTATCATTGTATTCTAGATTTAGCAGTTCCAAGATTATATATGTATATACAATCAATCTTTTTTTGTTGTTTAGACCAGGCCTAAGATTCTCCCTTACATACTCTCCCTGCGCCAGGGATTTAGCTGTGTAGGCACAAAGCAAGGCAACTCCCCCCGCCCCCTTAATCAGGGGAAAGTATCTGGTTGGGGAGAAGCAGGAAACAGGCAGAAGTCTGGCTCCACACATTCATTAGCCAGAGCACGAAGTGATCGTTTACCTCTGGTAAAGACCAATTGTAAGTTACCAGGCCTACCAGGAGCAAGCCATTGTGGTGCAGCACAGTGACTGAGATGCTGCATCATAGGGCAACTTCTGGGATTGGGGTGGTGACCAAAAGAGCCACCTCCTATGTAAATTACTTCCATGATTCCATTAGTTTAATTCACCATACTGTTTTTAGTATATTTATCCTCACGACTTCCGTAGGAGGTAGAACGTGCAGTCATACCAATTTAACAGATAAGAATTGGAAGCAGTGAGGCTAAACCACTTTCTGTGTGACCTTGAGCAAATTACTGGCAGAGCAAGGCCTGGAACCCTGGGCTTCAGAGTCCATGGAAAGCATGCTAACCACTTGGACTCTCCTTCCTTACTGCAAGATATCCTCCTTCATTGAGCAAAACAAACAAGGAGCCCTGCGGCACTTTTAAAGACTAACAAATTTATTTATCGCATGAGCTTTCTTGGGAGAAAATCCCACTTCATCAGACGCTTTGAAGAGCTTCACAGAGGTCTATTTAGAACCAAATGAGAATCTGGCCCACGGGTTAGCTCTTAAAATCTGTAGTTTTCTTTTAAATCAAAATATAAATTAGAGACAACAATCTTTGAGTGGCATTAAGGCTGGCAAAACTGACAAGACCTGAAATTCAAAGTTTGTACTGACATCCTACACTGAATGCAATAATCTTTCAGAATAATTCTTGTTTTCAGTGGTACAAGTTAGAGAGAATGTCAGTCTTCATGTAAAACTTTCTGGCATTTTCAGTTTGTGCCATTCCTTGAATGTCATCTAGGTAGTATTTTGTATTTAGTTTCCATAGCTCTCTAAAAAAGAAAGAAAGAACATTCACTGAAGGTTATAAAACATGCATTATTTACCCAAGTGACTGGAACGAACTCCTGTGGAGCACTTTTTAGTCTTTAAATACATTTATTATTCAGGAAGTTTGTTTTCACATATTATATATTTATGTAACTTTTAATACAGATTGTTTTTCAAACCCAGACCAATAAGCATCATGGGCAACATTCAGTTATTATATATGTGAGAGGAAATGGGGAGCAAAACTGTGCTGGGGACATGGAGGATTTCTGAGCCTTGGGATGACACAGGCCAGAGCCACAAATACTCTGGCCCTATGGTAACTGACCAGTCATATTAGCCACTCCCTCAGTCTAGCAGTAATTATAAAGCTAGACTGGAACCGCACTCAGCTGCTATATGGGCAGCTAGCTGTTTCACCTTGCCTGAACAGGCAGGACTTTGCCCTCTGCCTGTGTGGCTTCAAAACACTATTAGCAGGAATTTAGGGACATCATAAGATGAGGCACAACTGAATTCTAAAACTCTTACAGGTCTGGTTACCCCGCTAGCCAAAATACTAGAGCACTGCCTTGAGACATACGTCTTGAGATTAAAGCACAGTCAAGTGACTGGAAGAGAAGGCTGGTGGTGTGGGGAAAGCATGGAACATAAGTGCCCCTAGAGACTTTTCCTGTTTGAGCACGAGAATCTCAGTGCTGGTCTCTATTCTCCTAAGAGAGCGCTCGGCTATCAGAGCCCAAAAGACACAATGGTTGAGAATTAACGGGTGGATGGAATGCTGAGCATGTCTTCCCTTCCACCCATATTGGTAATCTGTATGTTCTGTTAAGCCCCACATCATATAAGGCCCACAAACATGCACACACACAGAGCACAGACTGGTACAGTCTCACAGTCATTTTATTGATCCTACTTAAAAAACAAAACAAAACAGGAATAAGACAATATTACTAGTGTACAAGTTACTGACACCCATTTGATGTTAGTGTGTTGTGAGTCATTTCATGAGCGAAGAGGTGGCTGGGGAAGGGTTGTGTCAGCCTTAATCAATTATTCTTCATTTCCTGAAGAAGTCTATTGTGAGGAGAGAGACCCTTACCTCACCCAGCGTCAGGGCCATCCCTGGGAGGGGGGGCGAACCCCACGGTTATGCGGGCCCCGTGCTGTCCCACTCCCAGTGGGGCAGTGTGGGGCCTGCACCGCGGTCCCATTCCCCCCCCCCCCCCCCCCATGGCCACACTCTTCCCTGCGGGCCGGGAGCACTAAGCCCAGCCTCTGGGCTAGCCCTGCCTGCCCCTGGGGCAGAGCAGGCAGGCCCACGGGCGGGGCAGGTGGCCGTGGCCCGCCTCTGGGCCGGCCTGCTGCAGCCTGCCCCATGTGGCCAGGGACAGCCCTCGCCAGTGGGGTGCCCATGGCCAGAACCAGTTCCCAGCAGCAGCCTCGGGTCCCCAGCTGGGGCACCAGCTGCAGCAGCCTGCGATCCTGGCTTGGCTGGCTCCCCCCACCGGCGGCTCCCGCTTCCGGGGCCGGGACTGGAGCTGGCTCCCTGGTGGGGCTTCAGCCTCCCCGCCTGGGCTGGCTCCCTGGGGGGGTGGAGCGGCCCGCTTCCCCTCCAGCATGGGGGGGCAGGGCCCCGCCTAGGCCAGTTGGCCCCGCTCCCCCCATGGGACAGCCCTGCCCAGCGGCCACACAATAGAGCTCATGTACAAGTCACAGTTGACTCCAAGGTCTCACTTACACTGGTGTGAGTCATGAGTACCTGTGTTGACATCACTGAGGTAACAATAATAAGAAGAGGGAGTCACACCCCGAGAAACGTACAGTCAAGTACACAGATATGTATCTTAGGAACAAACAGCTTTGCAATATGGGTTTAAAATGCTGCTAGGTTCCAGTCTTTTCCTCCAGACGGGAAGCATTCCTCTAGCTGTGTGCGACAGATACCAGTCCCCACAGTGAATAGCAGCAAGAAGCCATAAGAAAAGTTCCCTTACTCCACACTAAACATAACTTTTATCCAAAAGAAACGTATTTAACGGCAAGCCTGTTTCATTAGAATTTAAAGAGATTTAAGGGAAAAAAAGAAAGCTCACTACTATTACTTTCGGCATGCTGTTGTCTGTTTTAAAATGTTTCTTGACATTTCCAACAGCCAGCACATAAATCATTTGTTTCCTTCTTTAGTCTTATAACACAAAAATACATTTCTTACTATTGGTTTCCTAAGTGGCTCACCTTGTATCTGTCTCAAGTGTTTGGTGGCTTATTTACACCCCACACCCTTGATTTTGAGGAATTTTATAAATATTTCCCAAGTTTCAATGAAGACACTGACTCTCAGGACCTTGTACCTTCTCTACTTTTGTGCACAGTGTATTTAAAAATGTTACTCTGGCAGCATTTACTATTCACAGTGGGACAAAGCATGGCATGATTTGTGCTGCAGATGCAGCAGCAGAGGAGCAAGGGGCAACCAGACATCCTTGCACAAGCTATCCAGAGCATGAATTTGAGCATGGGGAGAAGAGCAGCTTCTGTGGGCCTGCTACTCCATTGCACATGGATGGAGTGGGAAGTTGATGAAACATCGGCACCACCTGCCAACGCGCTGAAGAACTTCAGCAGAATACCAGGCACAGGCACTGTGTAAAGTATTGCCCTGCAGAACAGGGTGAAACTGGGAGGTAGGTCTGCTTCAGGGGGCAATTCATGTGGCAAAACTACAAACAGAGCTCTCTGATGGCAGCATTTCCACCCACTTTGCATAAGTGCATGCATCTCATGCACTCACTGAAGAAGCAGGCCTCAAATATTCTACTTTAGAAAAAAGATACCCAAAGAATTAAGAGATTTTACATGTTATTTTTCATAATGTAGATATTTTCTTCAAGAAAACCTCTGATAGAACATAACCATTCCCCCCCCCCCTTTGTCCTGCTGTATCATTCTAGCACCTTTCATTTAGAATAGCTTTTAAATAAAACCAGATATTAGTCCACATGTAAGATTCTCAAGTGGCCTAAGTCAGTGAAGCTCCATTTGCTTCAAGAGCATCATTAGTCATATTCAAATATAAGACATGAGAAGGAAAAAATAATGGACTTTCTTGGAATGTGTAAACCAGTAGAGAGTAGCCAAGAAAATTATTACATGTGTTAGGAACAGTACCCTGAATCTTTCTTAAACATGTAAACTTTGCTGACTCTTTACCACAGCAAGGGAAGCATCAGCAAAAGCTAACCCAGAGGACTATCTATTTTATTGTTTTTATTTTGAAAAATACCAGAGCAAAGCAAGATATAGCACCATCTTAAATGTCAGTGTATGGGAGTGAGGTAAACACAGCAAGCCAGCTATCAGCAATTCTTCTCCTTTGTTTTCAGGATAAAGATTTACTGCTGACAGCTGATTTAATTGTTAGTAGAAATAAACTACTAGTTCTTTGGGCTGAACCCTGCTTTAAGGCAGGACAGAATTTGGTCTGTGGAATTCATTGTGTTATATTCAAACTCTTTCCTGGGGTAAATCCTGTCCCCTCTACCCTCCCCCCCCCCCCCCCGGCATAGGAGAGGGCCCCCAGCAGCAAAACCAGCATGAAACCTCCCTGCAGAAAGGTGGAGGAGGACAGAATTTAGAAGGCAATGTAGGCATAAGAGCTCCTCCCCAGATATCTGAATTAAGCAACTCCAATTCTATAATTGTTCATAGACAATAGCAGCAGGAATAAATTCTCTTTCAATGGAGATTCAGATTACATTAAGCAGTACATGAATGTTTTTTGTTGCCATCTAGCCAGCTCTACTCATAGGTTCAGTTCTCAGCTGTGACTGGCCCAAGGCAGCACATCTTCCTGATCGTGAGAGCCTTCACTCTTCATGCAGTAATTTGAGCCAGAAATACCAAGCACCTACAGCTCCTGTTGACTCCAGCTGGAGTTGGAGTTGCGTGGCTCTGCCAAAAAATGCATCCCCATTTGTCTCAGGTAAGGCTTCCCTCAGGACATAAAGGGAACCACTCCAAGTCAATGGTTGCTTTTGAGAAGACTGACCTTAATCTCTCTGTTCCTTAGTTTGCCCATGTATCACATGGGTACAACAGATCATGCCAACTCTATGCATACAATTAATTTACATTTCTAACATGCTGTGAGGTCATTGGATAGGATGCTGAATGCATGCAAAATAACCCCTATTTTGGGTTAAGTTCTGCTATCCTCATTCATTTAGTACCTTGGTTTCAGTGCTGTTATGCACACAGTAAGATACTACTCACCATGAGAAAGGAAGTTTTATTTTAAAAGGATTTCTAAACCAACTTTTTGAAACATTCTTTTCCTCTCAACACACACACACAACTCTTGATTTAGTCTCATTGTACCTGGCTCCTGCCCAGGTAGAATGAAAGGCCAGAAGGAGGTTTCCTATCTTGGAACTCCATAAATGGCCTTGGCACTCAACGGGCCAGAGTGATTCTCACTAGGTTCCAAGTCACCCCAAAGGGTAGCAAGGAGAGGCTATTGGAAGCACTGTAGCTCCCTGTAACTCAGGACCTACTGGGGCTGCGCAACTCCACTCAACCCACAATTACACAAAGTGCGAGTAGCCTAGAGCTGGTTCACCGCTCAGCACTTCGTAAATGTCCCTGCCTGGGCCAACTGGGCGATTAGCCAGTTAACAAGGGAATTCAGCTCATCCTCGGGGGACTGTTACAGGGGTGACAGGAAGGAAAATATGAAGGCTGGAAGAAAGACAAAAGTTCAGGATCTGAGAGAGACAAGGTCCTATGCTGATAAGACATGAAGACGCCTAAGACACTGTCAATAAAGTACACTGCAGTGAATTTACGTAAGAGTGTGTGAGACTGCTTGCAGAGAGAAATCTGGGGTGAGGGAGCACCCTCTGTGACACCACTCAATTGAGCCTTTAGATATACTTCAGAAATCCATGAGCCAGCCTCTACTAGCCAGACCATGGCTAGCTAGCCATGAAAAGCCAATCTAGTGATTTATGGCTCTTTTCCTTGCCAGGATCCTGTTAGATATATTGGCAACAGGCTAGCTAGGATATAGCAGAACAGGCTCAAGTCACATGAGGATAAAAATAGAAGCTTTGAAATTTGATATTCCAGTTTAGCAAAGTCAGAACAAATTCTTCTGACTGCAGGTTTTGTCTAGAAACCATTCCAAAGAATAAAGATAAGTATTTACTTTGACTATTATTTATTATTAATCAAAAGAGTTCATTAAAATTGCAGGAGAGAGAACATGATATTGCCACGTTAAAGATGGAACAGGAAGGTGTTCACTTTCCATCTCGAGGGGCATTGAATTTCCATAAATTCAATTGCACTGGAATAAGGCAAGGGAGTCCAATACAAATGAGCCTTACAGCATGATGAACTCAGCTCAACAGCCTTCCTCACTGGGATGAATTCCATGCGGTTTAATATTGGCAAGGGATGTCTTTCAGAAAAGACCTGAAAAGAAGCAGGTTCTTTCTGCTTTGTGCAGACAGGAAGGAGCCCATGGCAGTCCTGTTCTCTCAGTTTTCTGTTTAATGTACAGATGATTGCACTTCAGTGATACTGTATATACAGCCAGGTTGTTTGTAAAGCCCTAAGACATCCTTCAAATAAAAGGTACCAACATGTTATTACAATTTTGGAGAATTAATTTTTACTTTTCTTAACATGGGGTGCCCATCTCTCTCTCCAGGATGTGCACACATGCAAATGTCAGTGCTACAGGATATTATGGTCGCTTTTCAAGGGGGATAAGAGCCTTTTAATACACGCTTGTTTATTCAGGTTGTGTATGTTTGCTCATGTTTGGGTGGGAATATAGCATGACTATCTCCCAGGGAGCAGAAGAGTCTTCCAATGATCTGTAGATAGTTTGAGTAATACATTGTTGCCTTAAGCAGCGGGTATCTCACCCAGTCACTCATTACACCCATCCCCCCACTCCATTCAGCAACACCTTAGTCCAATTCAACCATCCATCTTTATCATTACTGCCGCCCAAAGCAGGTGTCTATTTCTGCTCAGCTACATGCTGCAACAATGATGGGGAGGAGCAAAATGACTAATGTGGGAAGGTGGACAGAACCACCACTCTCAAGAAGAGAGCCAGTACAGGATTATGCAAGCACCCAGGCACAGTTAAAGCCTCATTACAGGAATTAAACATTCTGACTGGTGAATTAAGAACCATGAATTGTAAACCAGGCTCAGGGAAGTTTTGAGGAATGCAAGTTGAGTTCATAGTTGTCAGCCTTTACAGTAGAAGCCTGGCCCCAAGTTTGTCATCCAGGAAAGGAATTGAAATGATTAAGTTTAGCCTGGGAGCAAGTGGACTTCAAGAGAGAAGGGCCCAGGCAAATGAAGAAAACAGTAAGATAGAAGCTGTTTTATAGTCCCAGAGGAAAACCTAACCTAATCTCCACAGGGTTCAAAATAAACAAATTCCCAGAGTTGAGGGAGAAATCAAACCATGGCTCAGGTACCTTTTCTTCCAAGAAAAGGAAGGAGAGAAAACAGAGTTCCCAATACTACCCTTAAAATTGTTGACCCTCCAAACTCCCTTATTACAAGGTCAAAGTAAAAATAATTCACTAGAAATCAAGAAAGTTCTTCTCTCAAAGCAGCCCTCCTTTCTCAGACTCACCACTAAGTATGCCGTCTCTCCAACCATTCTCATTATCTGCTTTCTGGACTTCCTTTCTTCCTCCTTTTGCAGGTGGCAAACTAAGTCAAGGGGAGAGTAATGAGTGTCCTCTGACTTTAGTCTCCACCCACCAATTGCTGCCTTCTGGTACAGAGTTCTATCATGGAATACCTGAGCTTCTGACTCAGAGTCCGACGTCTTCAGATGGGTAATATTCTCCATCACTGTGTCCAACCACAACAGGCTGAATTTTGAAGATCAAAACACTCACAACAAACTGCTCATAAATGAGCTTTAAACCAAGAATTATGCACTGAGATTGTTTGACAAACTGGCTATCTTTAAGAAAATAGCAAATTCTGCTTGGGGAGACTTTGCAAATGGGACAATATAGCAAAATTCAACTGCAATATTAATAGTTAGAAATTAGGGTTAGAAATTAATTGCCACCCTATATTCCCAGAGCTGTACTGCCACCCTCTTATCTATTTAAGGTACTCGTAATATGCCCCTCATCACCATAGTACCTGAACACATGACAATATCCCTGTGAGGAAGGGAAGTATTGTTATTCCCTACTTTACAGAGTAGGACCTGAGGCACAAACAAATTAAGTGATTTGCCCATGGTCATGCACTGGACAACAAAGCAAAAAATTGAAGCCCTATCTCCCACAATGTGGGTTAGAGTCCAAACCACCGGGCTTTCTGCCTTAGAATCTGAGCTGCCTATGGATCTCTCATCTCTGGAGGACCACCTACATCATGTGCGTCAGACAACTGTCAGAGAGAAGGCATTTGGAAGGTACAATATTTCACCCACTTACTTTTTTGTGTAATCTTTCCCAAAAGAAAGAAACCCTAAATTACTTGAGTAGTCCTTATTCAAACAAAAGCAGTCCTTTTGAAATTAAGGGTGGTTTTTTGTGAATAGGAGTTTGCAGGAGTATGGCATAGTGTGAGCCAGACCTGTGCAAGCTTTCCACCACAGAATGATAACACCTGTGCATTCTAAGCACCTGACACAACTCTAATGTAAGCAAATGGAAAGCCTTTCATTGACTTTAACAGGAGCTGGATTCAGTCCATGGTCCTTTAAGGTCTTTCTGCTGAGCATCTACAAATCCACTTGGAACTAATGAGAGCCGTATGTGCTAACATCTCTAAAAGCAGGCCCTTTATGAGTGTCATTTGTCATATTGCAGAGTGTGTGGTTTTAGGCATGAGAAAATGTTCTTTTAGGGCTTAAGAGGGGTGTAAAACCTGTACAGTTCTTGTGCTGTCCCTCTGCACAAAGGTGAATTCCACCCAAAGTTAACATGAAAGGATACAAATGCAGTCATAGTGAATTCAAAAATCCAAACAAATATTCATTCCCTTTATTGCTCCAACTTTAGTTCAGATGCCTGTTGAGCTTATTCTGAGCAACTTCAAGAGACTTACAAAAAATGACCTTTCTTTTTTTATAAAGCGCTTTTGCACCATAAAACAGATTTTATAGTGGGTTGGGTTTTGTTTTTTTCTCCAGCTTTGAATCCCAATTCCCAGAAAGCTGCGTTCAGGTCAGCAAGATAGTGAAGTTTGGTACAGGCAGCACTCAGGAAATCCATTTCAGTTCCCCGTGGGATGTTACCAACTTGTGCTTTTTTAATCAAAAATCAAAACCAGAGCAGCTGGTCTTTCTTTCAAAAAGGGAATAGAGAAGTTTGAATCTTGCAATAATGATGAAAACATGGTAAAATGCTGAATGCATTCATGCCACAAATTGGAAATAAGCTAACTTGCCTTGAAAACTAAAAAAAAAATTTAAAAATTAAAATTAAAATTGGGTTTTGAGGTCTAATCTACCATTTTAAACTAAAAGGGGGTTGGGCAAATATGCTTTGGCTGTGGCTCTGTCTTTGGTGTGACCTTTATTGCTTTTCCAGGATAAAACCAGCACCAACTGTGATTTTAGTCCCATATTGTTATGCCTACAAAAACACTTGACAATGACTATGCTATGGGCTGTGACTGCTGTTTATTAAAGTACTCATAACTGTCTCACTGTTGCTTTGTGCTTCCCTGCCTGTTTGTTGTCTCCACTTGTTGCTCTTATTTTTATTCCCTATTCTTAGACTGTAAGATCTTTGGGGCAGGGATGATATTTTTCTTTCTGTGTGTGAGTGTGTAGTGCCTTAGCAGAAAGGAGCCCTCATCCTTGACCGGGGACTCTAGTTTGTCTAGATGCTACCACAATATGTATTGAGATCCGCTAGGAATACAGTTAATTTTATGTTTTTCCTAAGCTTCTAATAGAGTCTAGCTAAAAATAATAATCTTTTAATATTATTCTTGCCTGCTTTTACAGCGATGATGGGAGTAAATTTAAAAGCATGCATGGTGCATCCTTGGCATTACTCAGACACACCACTACTGATCACTATCTAAATAGGAATAAATAGCAAATGACTCAAAGTGTAGCCAAAACTCATTTTCTCTAGTGTATCTATTTCTAATGCCATAGTATCTGAATTTTCCCCCAAACCATTTAGGAATGCAAAGAAAAGAAGACTTTCTACCTGTTATTGCTGTCTTGGGAGGACATCCACAGCATTTCAGGGGAAGGAGAGCAAGCCATCTCCTCCTTGGACAAATCCCCCTTTTCTCTTTCTCCTCTAAGGGAGTCTCACTGGAAGTCTCTCTTCATTCCTTTGCTCCCTATTTGACAGTGGGAGGAGAGGCTAATGGGGAATGTATTATGGGAAGCTATCAAGTGCAGTGTCTGACATTCAGGAGTGAGCTCCAGAAGAATTGTGGAATAATTCTGCCAAGCTTCACACAACTCTGTATTCATTAATAGCAGTGCCCCCTTTCCTAGCTTGACTCAGGTCACTGCAGAGTCTCTCTATTATGTTAGTAAAGTTCTGAACACAAGTATGCAGCTCAGCTAGTGAAACTCGCCTTTGGACACTTTCTTCAGCTCACACATATTTTGCTTCCAAACAAAGAAAACCACCTTACAAAACTGCATCAGTAAAAAGTAATCTTTCTTTCATATGCACACTCAGAGCCTGGCAACAAAAATTATCCACTGCACAGTAAAGTACCAATCCTGCAGCTCTTACTCACATGAACGGTCCCATAAAATAGAAATCAGTAGGATTACCCATGTGAGCTAGATCAGAATCTAGTGATTTTTCCCCTCACTGCTCTACACTCAAGTGCTAAAAGTGCCCAAGTTAGTAGGCTGCACACTGTACAGGTTTATCATGTCAATAGCAAGACTTCCATTGTTGTCAATGGGCTCTGGATTAGGCCATGATTGCATTCAGGACATATTCAGAGCTCTTTTTTGCTTTGATTTTTAAAGATTTTGCTCAGTAAGTTAGGAAGGAATTTTTGTTTTCTTAAATAAGGAAAGCACCAGGATCAATTCATCCCGTCTGTTTTGACTGATAGTTGTTTGTCTGGATTTACTGGAGAGATTTTATAGGTTTGAGTCATTATGTTGGCTTGTTGGCTTGATTGACTGATTAGGAAAATATGTTGCAGGATTTTCACTCTGGCTAATATAACAGATTTGATGTGCTGATGGAAAAAATGGATTTGTGAACAGTAGAGAGTATATATGTGCGCCTATGTATGAATTCCATACCTAGCTTGTTTGATGTATAATTTGCATCTAAATTAGTTCAGCACTGTAATTTTTGCTATTTTCAAACAAACAAACAAAAAAAACCAGCCCATACACTCTGCAAGGATTTAAAATGCTGTTGGACATTTTGTTGACTTTGTTTCCCAAAGTTTGTCATATCTGTGACGTTTTCCAAAACAACTTCACAGTTGGTTCCTCCGCTCTGCAAACATACAGAACCTGGCTTTATCATAAGCAATTGGCCCAAATTTACCTGCTAAATACACTTACAGAAAAAGCATAAATTAAGATTGAGGTTAGTTTAATGTTTCTGTCATAAAAATTTTCTTTGAAGTGGGCATAGAAAACAAATTGATAATTAGAACTCATTTGGCATTACAAGCTGAAGATGGTATATATTTGCAAGTGTCTCATTTCTGTGCACAGGTACCAACACCTCAATCGGATATTTATGCACATACAAGACCCATTAGGTGGCTGTGTGACTGATTAAATGCCTAATTTACACACACACATCAGAGAGCAGCAAGCATAAATTCAATACATATTAATATATAAACACTATTCTAGGATTAACTTTGAATATCTGGATTAAAGTTTTCAAATTTGATTGACTGAAGCTAGGCACTTACATCCATACTTAGAAACCTAAGTTCATACTGAGTCTGAGTACCTACAGCCCAGTTCCTATTAAGATTTCTGAGTACTCATAGGCCAATTAACTTTCATAAGAATTATGAATGCTCAGCATCTCTGACAATAATCAAGCCAATTATTTGGAGGTTTAAACATGGACTTCAGTATGTAATTTTAGGCACCAATGCTAGAACATTTAGTCCTCGTCCCTATTTTTTTCCCCGTTGGTATAACACAAAACTACACGCTGCCTCCTGTGTGTGTAATTCATTCTTGTTCACAATTTGAATTGATTATCACTTAAGTTGTTAAAAATATAAACTACGGTTCAAATTCTCAAAGGCTATGTCTACACTTGCTAAAATTAGTTCGAATTAGTTAGTTCGAACTAACTAATTCAAATTAATTTTAGTTAGTTCGAATTAGCTTAATTCGAACTAGAAAAAGTTAGTTCGAATTAGCGATCCCCATTCATTTCAATGGCCGGTTAGTTCAAACTAAAAAATTAGTTCAAATTAACATGGTGACATTGGTTAATTCGAACTAGTTAGTTCGAATTAACCCTTTAATTCAAATACCCTATTCGAACTTATTAGTTTGAATTAAGGAAGCCCTTAACTAACTAAACTAGTGTAGCCATGGCTTTAGTTAGTTCGAATTAAGCCTCCTTAATTCGAACTAACTTGCCAGTGTAGACATAACCAAAGAAATTTATACACCCCACTCCCATTGGTTTGAATGGGAGTTAAGTACCTAAATGCCTCTGAGGAGTTTGGCCTAGAGAGACAATAATCAGAGCAACTGAGATAATGCTGAAAAGAATTTGATAGCATAGCTAATCAGAAAATATTGATAAAAAATGGGAATAAAATTTTCTAAACATTTTTTTCTGTTTTCTGACCCACAGCGTTAGAAAGTGTTACTTTCATTTTAAGAAATTATAAAGGAATCATTCCTCCTCCTTACCCCCACCATCAGAGCATTTGCACAAAAGCTGAAAGACTTCCATTGCTTCTTGTAGCAGATTCTATGTTCGGCAAGCAAATACCTCTGATCTGCAGCAGTGCTTAATTTAGCAGTTTTGCATTTGTTAATGCATTCCCCCTTTTTTATATTCTTGTGCAGTGAGTAGTTTCCTATTGAGCAACTGATTTAGTTTTGTCTGCTTGGATGCCCTTTAGGTAAAGGACACCGTTCAGTATTGGAATTAGAAGCATTCTATTCAGTTCCCTTCCTCTCCCCAGCAGCCTGAGGAGAAAGAGAAAGAAGAGAGCAAAGAGGCAGAGACGCAAACAAATCTAGATGCAGCAAATTCTCCAGCCGCTGAGCAATGAGGTTTCATACTCTGCTGGAGGACCCATTCATCTTAATCCATCTGGAAAGAGGTCTACTTGCAATATTTCACAATCTAAGTACTTTCTGACAAATCTATTAATTATGCACTCAAACAAATTATTTGCTGCCTGTGGAGAATTGCTACTGGATTTTCTCTTGAGCCAGAATCTGTGTTCTTTCCTCTCCTTTTAACCCATTGCTGTCATCACTGCAGTCAGATTGCCATCATTTTTTCCCCCTTAAACTTTAGTTGTTTCAAGTCCAGACTCATGCAGGGGGGACCTAAGTAGAGACAATAACTAGAGCAACACTGGTCCTAACAAAGGGAAATAAAGGTCCATTTCCAAGATACTCCATTTTCCTCGTCAGGGGGCTGTGGAGTGACATTTAAAGTGGGGAAGGGGCCTTAGTGCCACTCTCCCCAGCTATGCTACTACTGCCCTGCTCCCATCTGACCCTCTTCTTTCCTTCTCAGCTGCCCCCGACCCCAGCAGTCTGACCCCTTACTCATGATTTCCTATGCACACCCTCTCCCAGAAGCCTCAGCCCTACAGTTCCATCCTAAGAGTCCCTGATTTCCCACCACACTCCTTGTCTTACCCCTCCCTGATGGTGAGCATTGGGTATTGGGCCTGGCCTGCTCCCCACTACTCCTTGGCTCTAGAAGAGATGCTGCACTTTTGGCAGCCAGCAGGTGAGTGCCCAGCTTGCTGCACATTGGGGCAGCTTTACCTATAGCTGTGACCCCACGTGCCAGCTCACAATGCCACTCACTCAAATTTGGTCCAGCCATCCCCCTCCACTGTGGGCCAAACTTGAGCAGCACTGCAACTCCACACATCAGCTATACTGGGCTGAGCTCAGCTGAGCATTCCTATGTGGAGCCATAAACCAAATTCTGCCCCAATTAACACCTCAGGGAATATCCCTGGTTTCAATGGGATTGCATGAGGAGTATGTCAGGAAAGAATCTCATTCCCTATTCCTTTTTTTCATTGCCCCCTTGGTGCTACTTCTTTTCCACAGCTTGGGCAAAGAAAATCCCAACACCACTGATGTCAATGCAAACACCACAGGGGAAAAAACTGAATTATTATTGAGATCTCACTTGGATTCCTTGTGAGCTGGGTCTGGTTCTTGAGAACCATAGGCTGAACTGTTCCATTCGTCTCACATTACTTCTAGTACAAGTGTTCCCTTGGCCATTCGGATATGAGAATGCCTCCTGAATGAAGGAGAATAGATTAAATGCTAAGATGTAGCAGCAGTAACCTGACATGGGCAGACAGAGGGGCAAATCTGCAATACGATGCTCAGGGATTTATCAATGTGATACTTGTGGACCTCAGTGAGAAGTGTTCAGTTAAATCCCCATTCAGTGCATTGAAAACTGTAGCCTGTATGACCAGATTTTAGCAACAATGCAGTCCTCTGTGGTTATTCTTTTGACTTGTCTTTCACACAGCAGCACAACACACGATACCTAAGGCACGAAGCAAGCTTGTCAATGGATATTTTATAATAAGGCCAAGGAATTTTGGCATGAAAGCAAAATTAGAAATCTGTTGTACATACCGTAGAGCCGGTGCATGAAACATCTTAAGTTTATGGGACATAGAAAAAAATATCTCAGCACAGACTTCACAATCCTCATTCTACCTCTGCCCCTGCTTGGTGTGAAGAGATGATGCCCCCTCTGTGCCAGGTAATGCTTGAGACTTTAAATATGGGATTAAAATTAATACCAGTGTCAACCTATTTGTTCCATCTTCAGCCCATTTCCAACACTCAAAGTATAACCAATGGCATGTGATACTTTCAAAAACACTTCAGCAGCAACACCATACACTACGCACAATTGACCTTCATTTAGCTAAAACAGATAACAGTACTTGACAATTTGTCACCAAATAAATAAATGACTACATTAAGTGCATGGATCTATCGTGCTGCTCAGTAAAAAAGGGAATGAATATTCGGTGCATTTTCCATCACTTATCAGAACTACATAAAACCACATCAATTCTATTTGGACAGCAGATGGTAATGTCATTTCTTCTTTCAAGTTTAATAGGCTTTGGGCAAACTACATAAGATCAGATCTCATTTTGTAGATTGTATCTCATTCTCAATAAGCCACTGAAAATGAGACATCAAGTGATTGGGGGGCAGGACAAATGCACAATCTCACTTTCTTGAACCTATTTTATTCTAAATGTCCATTTTTCTCATAAAGCATGGTAGTAGATATAAATATGCCTGACCATGCTATGTGGAACTTCCTTTTACAGAACGTTTTGTTACTATTGCTATTAATTTGATGATATCGTAGTAGCTTCTAGAGGCCACATGCAGGATTTTTGGTGGCCTAGGTGAAATGAGATGGTGGGCTCAGCACAATTCTCAGTGTACTGATATTGATACTATAAAAACCATCGCAGTTTGAGCTAACTGTTGGTTACATCAGCTGAATGAATGAGTATACAGGGTGAGCTGTAAGTACTTTCTCAGTCTAAGGATGGTACAAGAATGAAAATGGGTACTTTCTTTTATTTAATACCAGATTGACAGTGCTGGAAACTCCACTGTGATGTCCAAAAAACAGGAACAGCATGGCAAGTGGAGAAGATCTTTTAGAGGTGAAACTCTTCACAGACGGAAAGAAGAAAACCAGTGATAGAGGATCATTTCTGATCTGTTAATGTCATATGGTTCTTCCACAAAAAACAAAGTGTATGGTGGGTTATGGAGCATGCCTATGTTTTTAGCAGCTGTGAGAACTGCCACAGACTTGGAGAAAAAGCTTTATGTTGTGTTCTATTCCCGTGCTTTATAGCAGCTGTCTTTGACGTAGTTATTGCCTTGTTAAAATGCCCAATGAAAACCAAGATCTTTCATATCTTCTGCTTCAGTGAGACACTGCTGATGTTGAAATGACCTCTCACCTCTGATTACTCCTCTTTGTAAATGCAATGGATTCCCAATTGCATGATAAGCCCAGGGCAATATCCCTCCTCATATAAGGTCTTAGTGTTTGATTTTCTGCAGGCTTGTTTACTTCTAAACAATAGCCAGTTGAAGAATGGTCAGGTTAGGGCTGGTTGTCTTTGCCTAATTTAAAGGGCCAGCATCAGAAAAGCATGTTAGCAAAAGTTCCCACAAAGGGGAAACCCCATGTGCAGTCACCACAGAGATGTGTTACTCCTGAATTCATGTGTATACACATAAACAGAAGTGGCTTGATTTTCAGAAGTGTGGACTATTTGCAGATTCTATTGACATCAGTAGAATCTATGGGCCTGCAGCACTTCTAAAAATCACACCATTTTATCGGTGTGTCTGGGAACCTGCTTGGAATATTTTAGTCCTAATTTTTTCTTGCCTTACTTCAGTGGAAGGCTCAGAATCCAAATCCAGTTCAAGAATGAATAACTTTCCCCTAAGCAGGGCCAGATTCTGCTACAAGTGCCATCAGTAACTATATTCCTTTGTTCTTCAATAGGAACAGGACTGGGCTTTAATTTTGCCAATTGATTTTTTTTTTTAAGTTTGCTGAGTTTTACAGAAGGGAAAAGAGACCCTCCAAATTGGTGTCACTGAAGTGGGAGAGCAGAAATGAACTACTGGGCAACTGTACAAAAGCATCTCTACAGAAAAGCTCTTTTTATGTAAATGAGGCACTGTAATCTGTCCAGAGGTAATTGTTTAGGAATTTTCTGAACAATGAAGCTGAATTTTTGATTCTGAAAAAGAGATAATTTGTGTGAATTATCCACATCATTTCAAGACAAAAGAGTTTTTGGTTTAGGAAGGGGACATTTAAGGCAAACATGAGTACCTATTATGCTCTTTTTGCTGCTGAAACTTTTGTTTTGTTTTGTTTTTAAAGCAAAACCCCAAACAAATTAACATATTTATAGGAAGGTTCTTCCAACAGCGACACTGAATTAAAAATTGTGCCTAGTAACATTTAAATTAAAATAGGAGGCAAAATCTAAATCCCTATGAATGCTCTATCTGATTCAACTATTCTTCTTGCAGAATGATTGTTGTGTGACTGGTATGATTGAACTGCCCTTCACTCTTGTTTGCTAGCGCTCTGCCTGCTTGGCAGAGTAACTGGACAACATGCAAAATCCAGCAGGAATCAGTGAGCCAGCATTAAAGTCAACAAGCTGCCCACCATCTAATTTATACCAGGGAGGGGGTCAGAGCGATTGCCTTGTAATGTCAATACACACTTTAGGCAGACAGCCAGAACAGCAGATTACAGTGAAGGGGAATCAAATGTTTAAATATTTTGGAATAAGCAGTGACAAGCAAAAGCAGTACATAGGAAGAAAAATGGTCAAGGGCGTGAAATTCAATAGTCAAAATCAACCCTCCATAAGACACTCACTTGCTCATGATTTGTACGAGGCACAAAAATTACATGGAAATTTCCATGTCCAATCTAGTTGGGGTGTGACACAGAGACCCCATAGCAAATAATCTTTACAAACGACTCTCACCTCAGATCTGACAAACTCATTCCACTAAACACATGTCTTGCAGGATACACATTCATAAAAAGTAACATTTGAGGTACTAGCTACAGAAAGTTAATAACTTGTAAAGATTAACAGACATTGTGAGATGTATATATGGGTAACATTTAAGCAACAAAGTGTTTGTATAGGAAGTATTCTTTTGTGGACTTGGAGTTAAAAGTAAAAATTAGTCCCCAGGATGTCTCAGTAATGCCCCATCTGGGCAAGAGGGAATTGTCACCCCAACCTATCTGGCCAATGATGCAATGCAAGTCTCAAATACTTGGCCTAGTGCACCTTGTTTACACTTAAAATGCTACTGCAGCACATCTGGAGAGCTTCAGTGCAGACAGTACCCATTCTAACAGGAGGGATTCTTCCATTGGCATAGGTAATCCAGCTCTCAAATAGGCAGTAGCTAGGTTGATGGACTAATTCTTCCCTTCAACTAATGCTGTCTACATGGGAACGTAGATCAGCTTAATTTCATCACTCAGGGTTGTGGATTTTTCTCACACCTGAGCAATGTAGTTAACAGGACCTAATTTTGTAGTGTAGACTAGGGGTATGTCTACACTGCCAGAGCTGTACTGGTACTGCAGGATCAATCCTGGGGAGGCTCTCTGGTCAGTGCCATTCATGTGTATCCATTTCAACAGCCGCCAGCCATGTAGACCAAGCCTAGGCCTAAAACTATGAATGGGAAATCACTGGAGAAGACGACAAACACTTGAAACCACTTAGAGGTGAAAAAGGAACATTACAACAAAGCTTTGCCCTGGCTGTGATTAGAAACAAAATCCTGTTTCCAGTATGTCGCCTTCGCAGTCCTCGTCTCTCTTTTCAGTATGAAAGAGGCCAGAGAAAGAAACTCTGCATCCATTCACTGACAAAACACTTGAGGACCCCTGGGCATTTATAAATGGACTCTAGTTTGTCTGAAACCAGTCAGTCTGCAAAAGACTGATTTTGGTGGGAAAATCTACTTTATTGTATCGGAAGGGCAACCATTGTTACAGTGTAGACCCAGGTTTGTGTTTTAATTTTGTTTTTGCAGTGGGGCTACTTGCTTCCACCCCTCCCTCATTTCTAATTAAATCTTTATTCATACTTAAATAAACCTTTTGTTCCATGGACAATCGTCTGCCCTCTTCACTGGAGGAGCATGATAGCACTGTATAAGTGGAAATATATCACTAATATTCACAAAAGGATTTACAGAGTGGACTTTGCTTCCCATATTATCAAGGAGATTGGAAATTTACAGTCAAGAAAATGGAGACCCCAATGAACAAAGTAGCCTGGCTTAAGAAAGTAGCAAATTTCTCCTACTGCCACCAGGTATTATGAAGGAAATGCAATAAAGAGTCACCCAACACACTGTGCACCTGAGTAGCCTATGTTTTAGTCATCACTTTCAGACAGCAATAGACTATATGAATGAAAACTAAACTATTATTTATTACTACAACAAAGTTATAACAAGCTGGGATAACGCCAGCCAAAGAAGTTACTGCCAATCAAATCCCTGGTTGGTAAAGAAACAAATGAAACTGCAGCAACAGGAAATGGCTTTTGGAAAGTAGTTTTTGCTTCATTGAGCTGAATAATCCCTACAAGCACTGAGCTCTGAAACTGAATTCTCCCATAACTACAATTCCCAAGGGTAACTGGGAACTGACATCAGCACCATTCAGCTTTATTTAAAAGACAGTGAAGGGAGGAGGTTACCGAGCTGCAAAGATGGCATATAAACACCCCCCACTAGCTCTCAAGAAGCACTCGTTGCCAGCTTCTAAACCAGTGGGGCAGTTCACAGGCTGTGCACTGTAGACACCAGCCCACATGGCAGAAACTGGCCCATAGTGATTACAAACGTGGCAGCCTTTAAAGAGCTTTGTGGAAAAGGTGATGATAGACTGTCATAGGAATAATTTAATGTTGAACCAGTTTGCAGGATTCAGTTAATGGATTAATCAGGTGGCTGCTTTCTGCAGTTTTGTCAAAAGAGCAATGTTGGAATTTCAGCTACTGAAGTACTTGCTCTTTTAGCTGCCTGGGACCATTAATCACAGGCAGCTTTTCCTATTGATAGTCTCACAATCTAAGGGTTGGCCTACACTGGTTCTTTTGTTACTAAAACAACTCCACCAGTGTGACCCCATCATGCAGACACTGATGAAAAGAGTGCTTTCTTTGACTTCCTCTGATTAGAGAGCAGTTCAGCGCATCTTCATTATAACCCCGAATCAGCAAGTACTTTGAAACGTGCCTGACCCCAATGACAGGGGTAGTTCCACTGATTTCAGTGGTACTATGCATATATTTAAAATCAAGCTTGTACTTAAGTATCTTGCTGAAATGGGGCAGAGTGGTTTTCACCGGACCATTTGTATCAACATGGCCCTACTGGTCAAAAAAATGTGTAGAAAAGGCCTCAGCTAGGTCTCTTCTGTCTTCCTTTTAAAAGGGGCTCTCAATATGAAAATGCTATCTAATGGTTGGGTGAACCAGCTGAAAATAAGAACATTGGACCATATTTGTAATGGTATTTAAGCCCCTAGAGATGGAGATAACTTTGAAACCAATGGGCGTTAGGCACCTAGACACCTTTGAAAATCCCACTAGTGCCTATCTGCATCTTTAGGTGCCTGTAAGGATGCTGGGACTAGAAGCTGGGTCTAGAGAGCCTCGACCAGTTAATGTTCCCACAGTGCTATTACAAGACCATGCAGAGTTACAACCATAGCCAGGGAGTGCTGTGGGGAATAGGTGCCACAAGAGCTGCTACCCAAGGGACCCAGAGTGACATTACTTCATAGCCCTCAGATTAGTCAGTCACTCTATTTAACCCTGGAGGGTGCCTCAGGAAGTTGTCTGAGCAACTGCACAGAGTTCAGGCCCACTGTGAATCCAGATCTTATCTCATCACCTGATCTCCAGTGTCTGATCCCAGCCTGAGTCTTGTCTCCTGACCCCAGCCTGGTACCACCTCTGATCTCCAGTCTCCAACCCTGGCCTAACTTTGACTCCAACCATTACCTATTGAAGTTGTCTCTAGCAATGCCTTCACCCACTGCTTACCAGCTACTGTCCCTGACATGTGGGACCCCAGGCCAGCTGTGACTGGTAGGCCCATCTGCCTATGTCCCAGTCCCTCACAGTGCCTAAAGACCTTTACAAATTTGGCTCCTCCCTCCTATAAATGCACCTATCATTTGATGCTGACCCTTACCCTCAAATTTTCATACTTCTTCCCACACACATTTTTTGTGCTCTCTCTTCTTCTGAGTTTCAAACACAACTGGACCCTGAAGCAACAACGTACTACAAGAAAGGTTTTCCTTCCTTTATTTCTGGCCAGGGCTAGAGATAGAAGTGCCAGAAATACCACTAGAGGCCTGGCCTCATGAGATTTCCAACCCAGTTTTGCAAATGCAAAAGATTTTCATAGCTCACTTAAGCATCTCAGGTTACTGTAGGGGTTAGCATTTCTAAATAATCCAACCACTTATTTAGGGCTTGTCTACATGGCCCCGCAGTCTGGGTTATGGGAGTGTGAATAATAATATGCACTAAAGTGTTTCACTGTATCTCCCCCCTTTGAGTACACTGTCTATGCCAACTGAAAGTTTCATGTCCTCTAGGACTAATTTACGCAAAATGGAAAACTTTCAGTCAGCATCCACAGCATCCATACTGTGGAATTACAGCGCAGAGCTTTGGTGCTCATTACTATTCACTTTCCTATAATCCAAATTGCAGGGCAGTGTACACACAGTCTTAGATGCTTAACTAGGTGCAAGTATGCTTATAGGGCAACTCAGCAAGAATAACATGGCCAGTAAGCAACAAAAATCAATCAGTTTTACAAGAAGGAATACACACACACACACACACACACACACACACACACGTTTCCCTAAACAATAGTTCTTTCCATTCACAGCACCTGGGTGCAAAGCTCTCCCTTCCCACAGAGATTCTCTGCTGTCTCCCCAGTAGCCATTTTCTCATTCTGTGCTTCAGTTTCATCCTCTATAGAACAGGGATAATAATGCACATCTTGATAAGGCATGTCAAGTTGTTCAGGGGAAGAGGAAAGATGCTCCATTTTTTGGTTGCTAGTGAGAGACCCCAGTTTAATTCCAAGTTCTACCACAGACTTCCTGTGTGACCCATTTAGCTTCTTTGTCACTCAGATCTGCAACTGTAAAATGGGGATAACAACACTGCTACCTCACAACCATGTTGTGAGGTGCTTACATACTATGGTAATGGGGGAAGAGGAAAGGTGCTAAATAAAAGTACAAATCTCATTGTTGTTCACCAATTCTCTGACCATATTGTATCTTTTCACTTCTGCTTTCTTTGTGGATATGTCTTACTCCTGAAAGTCAGCCTAGAGTGGGAGAGCAGAATTTCCATTACAGTGACTGCATGTTGACTTGCCCATATAGTCCCATTATTTATCATTAACAGGAGCTGTGCATATTGTGAAGTCAAGATTATTTGCTACCCAGTGTCTTCCATAATGACACATTAATAAAATACTTAAATAAATAGTTGTGCATGTAACCCTTGTGCAATGAAATATCAGCTCATGATGTTTATTACTGTATATGATAAATCTTGGAACACCAAACAGAGTAATGACAGCTACAGTAGGTTTGAGGAACATATTACGATGTTAGGAATCTGTATTAAATTATTTTTGTATGGAATGTACATATTACAGTAATGCCACCATAAAGATCTTTTCATAATTATATGACCTATGCTGGCCAACAGACTCTGAAATTAAAAATTAATAAATAACTAGACTTCAGCAAACTGAAGATTTGAATAAATGCCCATATATTTGCATAAATTCAGGTACCAGACAAACCAAGTACATCCCTTCCATTTTAAAGTTAAGATACAACAAATCCCAACAGAAGGATACAACTGAATGCATTTCTAGGGTTCCATATATGGTATATAAACCACAAATAGATGAGCTTCCATGCCATATTTCCAACATGAGCCCTACTCTCTTTCATGGTGACAAGTTATAATGAGATAGAGGGAAAGGGATATCTATTAGAACCATTCCTAATTTGGGGTAGACACTGACTTTAGACACAGCCTTGAACAACGGTTGGCCCAACTCAGGAATAGCCCCTGAGGCATTGTGTCTCTAATGCATCTCGAAAGTCCCACTTCATATCCTGCTTCCTCTTTGCTCATGGGGCAGTAATATAGTGCTGGCCTATCCCAGCAGCTAACTACAACACCCACTCCTGAGCTGTCTCAGCTACTTAGGCCTCCAAGTATGGGTGAGGAAGACCCCAAGTTCCACCAATTCCTTACTCCCTTTTCACTGCTCTGGAGTAGAAGTAAGCAGGTGATTGGCCTCATTTACTCCTATGCAGACGGTCCCAAAGTCTGGCTAGATTGCATACAGGTAGTTATTATCTCTCATTCCCTTGCATTGGCACAGTCTGAGGCAGAACCCAGCTCATAATTATCACATAGCTAACCCCCAAATGTCAAAAAGGAATAGTGAAAGTCAAGCCATGCTGTTGTCTGAAGAACTGACAAAGACATTTTAAGGTGAACCTTGGAAAGTCACAAATTCAAAACATGAATTCTTTTCTTTTCTTTCTCCCTCCCCCCCTTTTTTCTGTCAAATGTTTGCTCTCTGATCTCAGGAGACAACCTAAAAAAGACCAAAGGTTTCGCAGTTAAAGTTTTCTCACTTTAAAAAAAAATCATCATTTAGGGTCTAATTATGTCATCTTTTCTTGAAGACAATTATCTAATATTAATCTTATTTTATCTGAGAAATCTGTGAACATTAAGAAACAGAAAGACTCAAAACTACATCCTTGTGAGAGATTTCCGGGTGGACAGTATAAATGGAGAGAGAAGTCAGTCTCTTACTCTGATTTCATACTAGCATGGAGTCATGAAACCAACATCAGGAGAAACAAAAAGAGTAGATAGCTCTATTATCCCTGAAGAAGGGGCCAAAACCTACATGATGAAAAACAGGCATGCTGAATGAATATTAATGATATTCATGTATGCATTGGTAATCATCTCTCATGCTTCCTGTCATCAACTCATAGTCACAGAAGTAAAGAAGTTACATTCTCCCCCATACACCATTGCCTAACTGGTTCAGAATGGGAGAGTTTCTTCTTCCTTTGGAACAAGAGGCATTGGCCACTATTGGAAAAAGCATGCTAAATTTCAGATGCATTCTCCTACAAAACCATAGGTTCAGAAGTGCAAACAAAAGTTGCAAAGGCCAAGATCCACAAGCCTCAATCTCACAGATCCAGTCACTTCTGTGGAGATTTATTCTCTCTCTCACTCTCTGTCTTTCTGGCTATGCTCCCTTCGTTGTCCTCGCTCTAGCCATAGTGGACCGGTAAGCACCTGAGTACCCCATGCATGGCTGTATTCTGATTATGCTCTGATAGGAGTCAAAGAGCATATAGGAAGAGATAACCTTTCTCCAGGCAGCCATTTGTGTGTAAATCAAAACACAATGAGAGTCCTGTCTCGCTGTTTTTGCTGTACACAGACTAACACGGCTACCACTCTGGAATATGTAAATCATGTAGCTTTCCTATTAGAAGATATTGTACAGAGCAGCTGTTTCCTATCTCCTCTGACCACACCTCCTTTCTCAACATGGATAATTTACCAGGTGGATATTTTGTGGAGTGCTCCAAAGCAACTACTCAGAGAAGAGGATCATGTGTATTATTCAGCTGATGTTCTGTTCTTCATGGCCCTATACATAGCCCCTCAACCTCACTAGCTGTGTAGTTACTTGCACTCTACAGAGTACTAGTGAGCATAAGGATCACTGAACTGAAACTTCCAAAGAGGTAGCGTCTGACGAAGTGGGATTTTCTACCACAAAAACTCATGCGATAAATAAATGTGTTAGTCTTTAAAAGTGCCACAGGACTCCTTGCTTGTTTGAACTGAAACCTGACACTCAGATTGTTCTCCTGCATGCAATTCAATTCATTTATTTCTTTTAAAAAAGGACCACAGGTGGTCAGCTATTAAAAATCAATATTTTCAGGTACTTCTTATGCTGAGCTCTGTCCTCTAATGGCTTTAAAAATATCAATCAAAAAGATCTTAAAAGGATGAATACTTAAAAACAAAACAAAAATAAAAGTGCCTTCTTGTCATCCCACACATGAGCCTTGAAAAGAAATTGCCAATAAGACGTACAGATAAAGGAGCTGCAGAGGAAAAATGCTTTTGCCCCAACACTGGTGCGAAACTGGAAAATATAGGATGATATTTCCCTTGTGTAGAAGGCCAGCACTAGACTTAAGTGATGCATATGCTGGTACTCTGCACAGGGGTGAATTTTATGCATAGCAAGGAGACTTGGTCTAGACAGGCAGAGGGAGCAGGTTACAAGGTCCATGAGATAGACCAGAGCAAGAATATGGAAAGTTTTAACGAGAAAGGCAGTGCTGAACTGACTCCTGAAAACACATCTATACTTCATAAATAAATGTGACCTCATAATTCTTATCCTTTAAATCAGGATAAAACATGTGCAATACACTAGTGCTGTGTAAATAAGCAGTCAATCCAGATGTATTCATACAGGACACTACCCTGTAACCGTTAGCCAATTAAACCTGACCCTAAACATCTGAAGTAGCAGGTGGTTGAAAAATGAAAAAATAATTTATTTTGAAAATTCAACATTTTGAAGTTGTTTCCATTTTGCAGGGTTCAAAATGGAACAACTGTTTGTTATAAACTTTTTGCAAAATGTTTGTGGTTGTTTAAATTTTTGAAATTTAGAAATCTCTGTTTTCTCCACTTCATTCCTCTTTTTCTGCACTGAGTGTATTAAAATGAACTCAGGCCAGTAGGTGGGTTTTCCACCTTTTCATTGTCTCTTTTTACTACTCTGTAATTTTTCTAAACATCTTCAACTTTTGATAAGCTACACCACTGCAAAGTCACAAAGTTTCATTTTTCCTCTTGGTCCACTGTAACTTTTCCTAAATGGAGGAAGTTTGAAAAATCAGACAGTGGCAAAAAGAAAAATGGAAAAAAAAATTGAAAAGGATTAAAATCCACACCAAAACCTATAGGCATAATTCATTCTCTTGCATTTAGTGGCAAAAGTGGGGGGGGGAGGGAAGAGGGAGGGTCGAAGAGGGGAAAAATGAAATTTCAACATTTTCATTTTCAGGGGAAAAGTAAAAACTTTGGGGGAAAAAACCAAAAGCTAACTAATGTTTCCCGTTTTGATATAACACATAAGACCTATACACCACTAACAATAAGCCCCATGTATGCCCAGGCCTAAGATAACAATTCATTCAGTGGAGGGCTGTTCCAAGAACTTATGCACCAGAGATGCCCCGTATAAGTGATCTGGTGCTTGACCCTTCATTCACTGAAGTCAGTGATAAAGTTTCCATTGATTTCAGTGGTTCAGGATCAAGGCCTTGAAGGGGAGGAGCTTGAGGTTAAGGCACTAGATTGGGAATGAGACGGTCTAGGTTCTACACTTAGTTCTGCATTAGACTTTGAGTAACACATTTTCCCTGTGCCTCAATTCCCCATCTGTAAATATTGGATAATACTTACCACCAGAAGCATGTGTCATAAAGATACATTCATAAATGCCTGGGAAGAGCTCAGATACTATGGTGATAAATATATATGATATACATTACTTAAAAAGTGAAAACAAAAATAAATGACGTGTAAGGCCTATGAATTTCATCTATACTCCTGCAAGTGAATGGGCATATTTACATGAGTGAGGGTTGCTCACATGAGTAAGTGGTGCAAGACTAACTGCATACAATTCTTTATATTAATGGTACTAAATATTACAGCTAAATTTATGCTGCAGATGCACACACATAACTGTCATTAATTGCAAAAACATCCATACAGTGCATTGGAAGGGTAGAATATATGTTTCTTAGTGTTTTAATTCCAGGCTGAAAATCTTGTGGGTCATAATATCTATGAAGAACTCACAATCAGGACCGAGCTAGAAGCACACACCTGATTCTCATACCATATTCTCACACCATTTCCTCATTGTACAGTGCTTCTGAACATGAGGGTATTTCCTGAACAATGTATGGGTGCTGATACCATCTGCTTTCAGTACATGGTCAATACTAAAGCCACATGTCTTACAACGGTTTGTGTGATTATCATCTCCAGAGGACAGAAACAAAAATACATTGGAATAAAAATACAACTTTTCTCCAACACTGTCTTTTATTTTTAGTATATAAATGGTATGTGTGGTATGAGCTGGGTGAAGTCTTGTTATGAGTCAAGTTAAATTTAAAACTTCATTGAGATTGAAGGGGTTGAATTCAACCTTCAATTAACATACCTGTAGGGATAAATTAATCACCGGCTCTAACCTAGCACCAAAAGGTTATGTGAACCTGCCCAGGAGTCACAGACTGTGAGGGTAAAGGGGCTCTACTGAGTACTTATTGGTGTAAAGGTGTGTGTGAGAGTAAGAAGGCAGAACTAAGAGAACCAGAGAGTCACAGAGAAAGACTGAACAAGCAGCTGAAAGCATAGTGGCTGACTCTGGAAGAAACCCTGGGAGAGATTTTTGGGTCAAGGTGCAGGCTGAGAAGAGTGGTGTGGATACTGTGAGCAAAATAAGCTATTTCCTGCTATTTGATTTGTTTCCTGTTCAGAGACACTGGACTTTGTACAGTCTTTGTAAATAAACAAAACTGAATCAAAGAAATACCTGTCTATCACCAATTTCTCCTCCTAACTGGAACAACCTCCTAGAGCAGGGGTCCTCAAACTACGGCCCGCCAAGGTCATTTACCCGGCCCCCGCCCCTGCTGCGGCCGCGGGCAGTGCTGCGTCCAGTTCCCCCAGGGCGGAACAGGCAGGCTCAGTGCCAGGGCATGTGCGTGTGCCTGCCTGCCTGCCTGCCCCATGCGGCTGGGGCAGCAGGGTGGCCGCGGCCAGGGCAGGCTCCCAGGCTCCCACCCGCCGGCCGCCTCGACTTCCCAGCCCGGAGCCGACCCAGCCCCGCTCTGCCGACAGCCTCGGCCTCCCAGCACGGGGCCAGGATCGGTCTCCATTGCTGAGGTCTGCTCTGCCCTCCCGGGACCGCGTTCGGGTCCCCGCCAGTGTTCCCTCTAAGCTGTGCAGGTGCACGGCCGCGCAGCGACCGTCGCAACCCCCGCACAGCACTGAAGGACCCGCGCGGCTGCGGCTTTGCCGCGACAGACCTGACCTGAGCCCGGCCTCTGGGCTGGCCCTCCCCACCCCCAGGGCGGAGCAGGCAGGCTCAGGGCTGGGGCCAGAGGCGTCGTTGTCGTCGGGCTGGCAGGGCGCCAGCCCCGGGTAGAAAATCCTGAGCCCTGAATCTATTTTCCCCAGCAGGCACATGCACACTCAGGCGGAACGCTGCGTTCCGCCCAGGGGCCCCAGCAAAGCCGCAGACTCCTGCTGTGGCCAGGCTGGGGAGATTCAAATCTCCCGCCCTGAACATGCTCAGACAGAGCGTGCTCAGGGTGGGAGCGGCCTGGCCCAGAAGCGGCTCTGCCGGCCGTCCCTGCATCTCTGAGCCTCCGGCCAGGTAAGGGGGCTGGGAAGGGGCTGGAGGGAGGCCTGGAGAGGGGTGGAGGGGACAAGAAGACTGGCTGGGGGCTGGGTAATGGTGGAGGGGACTATGCATGGCAGGAGTGGGGACTTCGTGGGGAGCTGGGGAGGGATGGATGAAGTTAGAGGTCTGTGGAGGGGGCATGGGGAGAAGGAGACTGGGTAGGGGCTGGGTAGCAGTGGAGAGGACTATGGGCAGCTGGAGGGGGACTGGGTGGGGAGCTGGGGAGGGATGGATGGAGTTAGAGGCCTGGAGAGGGGTGGAGGGGACATGGGGACAAGGAGACTGGTGGGGGCTGGGGAGGGGTGGAGAGGATTATGGATGGCTGGAGGGGGACTAGGTGGGGGGCTGGAGAGGGATGGAGGAGGTTGGGGGATGAGTGGGGGTTAGGGATAGAGGGGCCTGGGGAGCCATGGAGGGGGTTTGGGGGCTGAAGGGGAGTGGAGTGAAGATGGGGGAAGCTGGGGAGTTAGGAGGTCTGGAGTGGGGGTTTGGGGGCAGGGTGGGCTGGGGGCCACAGCCCTGGATCTTTTTGCTATCCAGCAACGCCCCTGGCGGGGGCATGTGCGCGCACCTGCCTGCCTGCCCCATGCAGCCGGGGCAGCAGGGTGGCTGCGGCCGGGGCAGGCTCCCGGGCTCCCACCCATTGGCCACCTCGACTTCCCGACCCGGGGCCAGGGTTGGCTCCGCTCCGCCAACAGCCTCGGCCTCCCGGCACAGGGCCAGGATCGGTCTCCGGTGCCGGGGTCTGCTCTGCCCTCCTGGGACCACGTTCGGGTCCCCGCTGCCAGCGGCCTTGACGTCTTTCTTTCTTTTTTTTTTCTTCTTTCTTTTCTCGGCTTCTTTCTTTCCTCCTTTCTCTTCTTTGCCTTCCTTTTTCTTTCCTCCTTTCTCTTCTTTGCCTTCCTTCTCTTGCCTTCCTTTTTCTTTCTTTCCTTCCTTCTCTTTTTTGCCTTCCTTTTTCTCTCTCTTCTTTCCTTCTTTCTCTTCCTTCCTGCCTCCTTCTTTCTCTTCCTTCTTTCCTTCTCTCTGCCTTTCTTTTCCTACCTTCTCTCTTTTCTTCCTTTCTCTTTTTTCTTTTTCTCTTTTGTCTTCCTCTTCTTTTCCTTCCTCTCTTTTTTTTCTTTTTCTCTTCTTTGTCTTCCTCTTCCTTCCTTCTTTTCTCTTTTTTCTTTTTCTCTTCTTTGTCTTCCTCTTCCTTCCTTCCTTCCTTCCTGCTCTTTCTTTCTTTGCTTCCTTCCTTTTTCTCTTACTTTTTTCTTTTTCTCCTCCTTCCTTCTCTTTTTTCTTTCTCTTCCTTCTTTTTTAAAAAGCTTTTTAAAATTAATTTTAAATAAAAACCTTTCTAAAAATTAAATTTCAATTCAAAATTCATTCAAATTCAATTAATTAAACACAATTAATTAATTCTATTTACAATCACTTTAACTTCAATTAATGCCTATAATTTCTGTCGTGTGAGTTTGCACAAAAATTTTATTCAGAAAAAGTTTTGCACACGGCTTGAAAATTTTGCACACAAGCCGCCAAACCTAGAGGGAACATTGGTTACTAGTTGCCTACACAATAGTAGGCCAGCAGGCTAAAATCGGTCAGTCCCACACTCTGGGCCTGGCTGGAGCCCTACAGCACCAACAAAAAGTGTGTGGATTCATTACCGCCTGCCACCCAGTACCCAGAAACACAGGCCAGCAGCAGACGTGATAGCTACGCATTCATGTTTTTTTCAAACAATAGTACGGCCCCCCAACAGTCTGAGGGACCGTGAACTGGCCCCCTGTTTAAAAAGTTTGAGGACCCCTGTCCTAGAGCCTTGGTTTTTGGCTAATTCATTTGAAGTTGCTGGTGTTTTTTGAATCTCAACTACTCTCTCTTCAGTTTCCTCTCCCACTGCAATGGCTTCTTCTGTGCTCTCTCCCCTAAAAATTCCATTCACCTCAACTCCTCCACACACTAATAGAAGAACCCAGTGGCTGCTTTGAAAAGATATCAGATCAAGTGGAAAAGATATTTCTTCCCCTGTAACTAGATATAAAATGCTTTCCTTTCCACTTTGACTCCAAACTCAGTTGTTGTTTGTGTCCACTTGCAGCAGTTAAGGATTTAATATCTAAAGAAACCACTTTATTTATACCAGTATCAACAAACACCTCATGCAAGCTGTCAAGACAAAAAAAAAAAAAATCTGGCATATACAGGATACTATTAAAATTCACTGGATTAGCAATCTCCTGGGATGAATTCCCAAATGGACTGCTTTGGGGCTCAAGCACCTTCTGTTTTTATGGTTGATAATAAACACTTCATGCAAAAATAATGATTTTGTCTCCTTGCTCTTCCACCCTTAAGAAATGGAAAGCAGTTTACATCCAGGGAAGAAATGGCATACAACTGGCACAGAGAGGAGGAAAAAGAAAACTTGCACTGGAAATGCTTTTATGCAGTGGCTCAAGGTTTTAATCATGTGAAGGTCATGCACATAGCTGAGATTTTATTTTTATTTCCTCTCGAGCATATTTAGATTTGGCTGGTATTTCTGTCTACCTTTCCCAGCTCTGCTGTGCATATTCTGAAAAGAAAATGGTTATATCAAGACGACAAGTGAGGGAAGGCAGGCAGCTTAAAACATGAAGGAATGCAGCTCAGCACATCCACCCATTTCTCTGTTCTTCCCCCAGGGTGAACTCCCAGAGGACTCAATTCCAGCTAGTTGTTTGGATCTTTATAGTTCTTTCTCAAGTCTTTTCAGATGGGATGATGCCGCCTCCTGATAACTTAATTTCTATTAGATCATGGAAGCAGAGTCTGTAAATCTAAAGACACTTACAAAGACAGGGAAACTTTTTAAAGCAGCTGCCAGATGCATCAATCAGAGGGAGAAAACTTAAAAAAGGAAAGGAATTTTGTTGTACAGCTTGCTTATCTCCTGATGTAAAATATTCATGAATTCTGCAGCTACTGTACAGTACATTAGATACAATCAAAAGCTCTTACACAGAGTGGAAATCATTGAAAAGAGTCTTGTTACCTTACAATACCCCAAAGCAAATCCATGAAATCTGCATTGCAATGCATTGTCTTTCACTGCAATAACCTTACTAACCGTAGTGCAGGGGCTCCATTTTCTGTAATAATATTCTTAACAGGAGGCCATATCTATAAGTCTATTTTAACATGGTCTGTGTGTCATTAATGCAAGTTCTCAAAGCATTGGCTGAACTCTTAAGTCACATTTTTGACCTACCAGGTAATGGGGACATCTTATGTAACATTTAAAAAAAACAACAAGAAAATCCCCAAAGGAAAATTAGAACACACACAAAAGGTCTGATCATTCCAGGCATGCAGGACTTCGCAGGACCAAACCCATCGTTCTTGCTGCTGCTGTTTTTAATCTGACACACTCTACAGCTCACCAGTAGGAAGACTCTGGAACGCACAATGTACCAGAGGAACCACAGCGCATGTTGTAAGACCAGCTCTTGCCAGGGGTCCTTTGTATTCTGGGGCATGGTTACCAGGGAAAATCCAGAGAGGAGCAGTAGCTACCAACAAAGTGACAAGGAGAAGAAAGAGAGAGGAGTTAACTGATTTTGTCCCAAACTCCAGCAAAGATTTATGATTGGGCAAAGCACTGAGCTCTTATGCTGGCTCAACCAGTTTTGAAAATCACTGCTACGAAGATGGTAGGAAACCAGGACAGAGGATGACTCTTGCACAGCTCTGAATTCGAAGGAGAACAGACTCCGTGCAGTTTCCTCCTACTGTCCCTACTAGAGACCCCTCAATGATACGTCCCCAGCTTCATTGCCACTGTCTGTATCTGAATAACGACCAAAAGCATGCATCCTGTTTTTCCTCCCCAAGGAAAACAATAGCTATACCTGTGCACAAACTTCCTGAGTGAGAAAGAACATTCTCCACCCTTGAAGTCTTGAAATCCTTCATAAAGGGACATAGTAGAATAAAAAGATATTGTCTTCTGGGATACTGGCAGACAATAAGCTTAAGCTATTACATAGGCAACATGGCAAAGTCAAACATAAACGGCATAGCTACTTCTTCTCTGTTTTTGCAATATTAATTATATTTGTTTAGGACACAGTGGGTGGTAAAAGATGCCAACCTGTGAAGCAAAAATAGGCTTGTGCGTGATGTTCTGGGGCCAAATCACCCCATTAGCTATTCAGTTGAATAGCTCTGGTGTAACTGAGAAGACAATTTGGTCCATTTCTCACAGAAAGTGAAATTCATCTCCATGCTGGGAGTCAACCCTCATGAATCACTTAAGTCCCACTGAAATCCTGTATTGAGGATTTAAGTAGGACTTAAGTAGAACATCAGCTTCATGCTGATCCTCAGCGAAGCAATGAAGTTCACCCAGAGAGACCGTCCAAATGAACTCATTGAAATTAACAGTTACCCACTGATGCATTTGTCGCATCGTGGTGAAATGGTGTATACCATACCCAAGGATTCTAGGAATTGTGAACAGACAACTAATGGTATTTTATGCTAGCATTAAAAATATATATGTTTCTAAAAGATAATGTCAAACATTTTCTCAACACTGTACTGTGCCATTTACATTAGCCTGGAAGTTTTAGAGTATCACACAGATTTTGAGCCTGACACTCAACTGGTATAAAGTGGCATAGTTTCATTTATTTATACCACCAAATAAGGATCTGATCCCTCGTGTATACTTTATTTGGCTATTCATTTACTTTAAATGGACTTATTTTGCTCAACTATAAACCATTTAAAAACCTATGTGCAATCACCAAAAATATGCTGGGCCCCCCAAAAGTGGTTTTCAGTTCTCCTATATATCAGTACTATCTCCTAAATGTGTCTGTATGGAATTCTCCTTGCTTACACAGTATATCAAGTAACTTTCCAATAGATAATGCACACAAAGGCCTATCAGATGCTATGGGGCAACCAAGCATGAATATTAACAATGGATTGTGTTATAGCTGCATGAACTAGAACTAAGGCTAAATCACAGAGCCAAACTGCATGTGTTTCAAAGACCAGCTATATGGACGTCAACTTAGCGGGGGGGGGGGGGGGAAGAATGCAGCTATGTGTGTCCACCAGGGCTTTATGAAGAAGAAATGTATTCAGTTGCTATACATGCTTGTTTTCACCTTCCATCCAGACTACAGCAATGCAGCATACCTGAGAACAGAGCCATCAGCCCTTAGAAAATTCCAGATAGTACAGAATACTGCATCTTCTCTGCAACATGGTCTGTCTTGTGTTCACTGCTCTGGTGTCCCACAGAATACAGAGTCAAGTTCATGGTCTTTATTGTTATCTTCATCATGGTTAATAACGTAGGCCCTAAAGCAGCCAGGATGAAGACTATGGTCAACAGTTCTGCTCTGGAACGTTCTACCCCACAAGGAAAACTCATCTCCACAGAAGACAGAACTTTCTGATCCTATGGAATGAATTCCCACAAAACTAAGGCCATCACACACCTTCCCACCTTTCACTCCAAATGCAAGGATGCTTCTTCAGTCTTGCCTTCTCCAACATAAACAGCAAAATGTATGTTTAAAAACCAATACCCAAATCCCTTCCAAAACAAACTCGTGCCCTGCACACACAATTCTCCCTCTGAGAGAGAGGATAAGAGAAAGAATTAATTACACCTGACAGTTGGTAATCATTGCATTAAATGCACTACTAGAAGGCACTCTGATGCCATGGCAATGAGGGCAGAATAACACATATATAGAATAGAATAGAATAGAATAGAATAGAATAGAATAGAATATGTTATTTAATCACACATGAGAACAAAGGTGGCCAGAGCAACTGGGAATGAGCAGGAAGCTGGGTCACTGGTTGGTCTTTCTGTTAATATGCTGATGATATGGAATAGTCTGAGAACCTATGATCCAACTATCTAGTGATAGAGATATTTAAGATGTCTTCATATATGTAAATATATGCATGATTTCTGAAAAAAATATTAATGCAACATAAGTTTTCTATTGAAAAATTTTTAAAAAATCAGAAAAAAACAAGGGCTGGGACTTCTACAGCAAAAATTCAGAGGGCCACATTTTCCATACCTAGTATTTTATGCATATAACAAGAACACAAGGAATAGAAAATATCACACAGAGTATGAGCTTCATGCCCATAGTTACATTGCTGTAGAAATGTTATCTTGTGCATTTCCAGGCTTTATTTGATTTTTAGTCTGCTACTAATGGGCCAGATTTTGACTGGGTCCTATGTGGGTGCACAAGTCAGAAGGAAGGTACAACTAAATTTCCTCCCTTTCTGCCCCTTGTGTGCTGCTAGGCATAAGTTTTAACAGGGCAACCTGAGCTCTCCCGAGGATTACAAACCAACTCATGACACTGAACACTACTACAAGCAAAATGACAAAGCTGGAAAAGATGGGATATGAACTGTACAAATCAGCTGTAGATAAAGGAACCAAGGCAATTGTGGGTCCTTCTTCTGCAATGGCTCACACTAGAGGAATAAGAGGTGCACAAAATGAAGGTGACACAAGGGGTTTTAAAGCATGTGGTAGGATCCTACTGGCCCAGAGAGCTTTTGCATGGTGTAACACATGACAATGAGAAACACTGTGAAAAAGAATAAGAACATCATTAGAATCAATAACTCTGTGCTTCAGTTCCTCATCTGTAAAACAGGGAATGATGCTTATAGTCAAAAGCGAGCGCCTGAGACACGAGGCCTAGTATGACAGGCCAGGTATCAAGCGTGAGGTCAGAGCTAAAGTAATAGTCAAGCCCTGTTGTTATAAAGCAAAGTTATCAGAAGTCATGCTGGGAATGCTGCCAGGCGCACAGTAACAGGCAAGAACAGCACTGATAGATACTTTCCTAAAGAAGCACTAGGGACAGAAAACTCACGCAAGCACATTCCACAAAGGTACCAGAACATCCCAATACCCCAAAGATACCGAGGGCTATTGACCCCTCAGATGGACAATCTGATGGATAGAGATGTTTTGGCTGACTACCCGGTAAATGGTGGTATTTTATCAAGTTAGGGGGTGGTGGTCTTACCACAACAGAGGGTAGCAACTACACATGTTAGAGTTGCTATATGCAGTTTGTTTGTATTAGGGTATAAAGGAGGGTCTTGAAAAGAGTGTCTTTGGCAAGCCAAGGCATAAAGGAGGGTCTTGAAAAGAGTGTCTTTGGCAAGCCAAACAGAAAGGCCAGACATTTATTGAGCTTGTCCATTACAACAAGCGCGCGTGTGTTAGTGGTTCTATAGAGTCTGCAGGACACTAGGACCGTGCTTTCTCTGCAATAAACTTGGTCTGGTGCCTTCCTTACTGAAACAGATCTCTGGTTTTAGTGGACAATCCAACCGTGGTTTCATGTCTCTGTTATCTGCATACAGCTGGGACAGCATATACACTGGAAGAACACAGATGCAGCCAGCAACTGATATCAATGCTTGCCTAAATCCCTGAGGCATTGTGAGGCCCTCACGCACTACAGTGATGGGGGCACATAAATAAATAGAATCATAGGGCAGAGTTCACCTTTGCCTTGCATCCTGTGTCTCAGAGCAGAAAGGTAGTGTTTTATGCTCACTTTGCAAAGGCATAAATGGAAATACAAGGTGCAGAGTGACAAGGACTTGGATCTATGCTGCCTTTTGGTCCTCAAAAATACAGGGTTACAACAATGTCTAGATTCTAGAAAATAGAAGAAAATAATGGGAAAGGAAAGCAATCTTTTTGTCAAACCTTCTGGAAGAGCATGGAGAGTACCAAACCCCCTCCCATCCAAAAAATTAAAATCTGTAAACAAAAGTACTTGCAAATGTCGCTTTAGAAGGTTGAAGCAAACATAATCGCTCAGTCCTGGAGAGAGACATTAAAAACCTAAATCCATCTTCACTTAGTCTGTGTAATGGTATGCAGATAACATAGCCACCCTTGGCTCCTTTTGGGCCCATTCCTAGGTTTCTGTAGAGAATGGAGCTGGATGTCCTGCAGCAGCCTCACAAGTCATAGATGTTCAGATTCCCTCCCTCTCCCCATGAAAATCTAGAGAAACAGAAAATGGTTTCCAACAGTTCCTCACAGTGCTTTTGATCTACGGAGCATGGTTATTGAGACAGACTGAAAACTGCATGAATATTCCAGGCACAAATCCCAACCTGGAATTACAGCATATCCTCCTCTGATTTGTCTAGGGTGAAATTCTGCACCACTTAAGCTTCACAGCGGGGGTGTCTGTGTGCTGTGAGGGAAGTGAAACAGGGTAACTCTCTGCACACCACAGCTGGAGGTCTCTCCAAGTGGACCAGTCTGGCATGAAGGAGGTATTTGGGAGATGAAGCTGCTGGATCAACAAGTATGCTGGTGCAGTGGCACAGAACCCCTGCTTATGGGGCCAAAGCTTTTATTCCACTGTGTGTTCTGGAGCAGCAGATACTGAGGGACTGTGCTGTAGTTGTGCATAGCTGGCCATGGAAGAGAGGGGCAAATTTCATTCCTCCTCCACTGCAGAGTATGATAGCTTTTTTTCTGGTGTAAAAAATGTCCTTAAGATAAATCCTGTGTTCCTAACCAGTGATAGCCATCATGTGTCATATGAGACATGATCTTAATTATTAAGTCTTCTAATCATTTAATTCCTGCAATTGGATTTTGTCTCCTTCTGAATATGAACCAAACTAGCTCTAGAGAATAAATCCAATCAGTCACATCACTAGCACAGTTTGTATCTTTTTTTGTAGAGTTAAGAGTACAGAAAATAGGTCCATCAATGGCTATTAGCCAAGGCAGTCTGGGATGCAACTCCACTCTCTGGGTAACCCTAAACTTCTGCCAGAAGATATACTGGACAGCAGGGAATGGATCACTTGATAAATTGCCCTATTCTGTTCATTCCTTCTGAAACATCTGGCACTGCCCACTGTCAGAAGACAGAATACTGGGCTAGATGGACCATTGGGTCTGATCCAATATGGCCATTCTTATGTTCCAATTCAGGGTGAATGAGTAGCCCTGATATATGATGATCTACTAAATTAATGTTGAGGTATAAAACTTCATATAATCATCTATATCATTAGGCACTTGAAAAGTTCTGCCATGAATGAGATTTCGGCAAGATTTCATCAGCTGGCTATTATTCTGTATGATCCAGAATTGTACAAAAGCCCGCTTTACACTTCAAGAGCTAATGCAGATTCCTAAAATGCAATGCAGTAACTCCAGCAGTGCAGCATGCAGCAGAGATCAAAAGACAGTTTTGAAACTGAAGCAGTGAATTGGACTTGTCCAGAGGACCACATAAGAATTGAACGGAGGCCCAGGAACTGAAATGTCCCACTTTTTGCTGCTCTCAGGATACCCCCTTCTCTCTTACCAACTGCTGATTCTGAAAGACTCACATATCTTCTCTACATTTGTGTGACTATGTACAGTGACAGAAGCAGCTGCAAGAACTTAGCACATCTGTCGCCTTCAGAAACTTAAAAGTGACCACTGTCGCTTACCATGGAAAAATTCCAGGAATATTTCTTTATCTCAGCATTTTATTGCCGTATTACTTTACTTAAAATTCTGTGAATTTCACTATACTTCTCTTTCTTTCTCTCGCTCTCTTTTACACACACACACACACACACACACACACACACACACACACACACACACACACA
>ML685839.1:11701316-11739100 GCA_007922175.1 Pelusios castaneus | reverse complement strand
ACACACACACACACACACACACACACACACACACACACACACACACAGAATCTCTCTCTCTCTCTCTGGCATGCAGTCCCCTTTTTCAAGACTTACATGAAGGTCCAACTGTGTTGTTTGATTTGTATGCTACAGAATTTAAACCAAGAGTTGAGATTCATCCTAGCTTTGTAATAATGCATCTGCAATAGAAGAAAAGCTTTAATTGTGACCAAGTGTATGGACAGCACACTCATAACCTTTTCTCAGTTCACTTGTGCAAAATAAGTTGTATAGCAAAACAACAAGATGACAATTTAATTGTGATTAAAATATGCCCAGGCTAATTCAAAAAAATTTAGGACATTTCTGACTATAAAATCCTTCTCCAGCTAAACTCAATTTAAATTGAAAATAAGCACTTGTACAGCAGAGCCATTGATCTAGCTGAGGGAATTTATTGTCCGAAACATTCTAAAATTTGTTTTGAATTACCCTGTGTGCATTATACACCTTAAAATTATCATCTGAGGATTTCATGCATATTGATGGTGCCCTGTCATTACGTTAACCCTTTGAAGATGAGGAATCCTTTAATGAGGCTTTCTTCCAGAGGGATATTGGTGGGGGTTTTGTGCAGCTGGTATGCTAAAGCAAAGATTCCTAAACATCATATTTATGCACATAGATGTGTATAGCACCTATAAAAGCCTACAGAGATGGCTTGAGAAGAGTTGTGAAAACAAGGTTTTCAAAGACAGTTAGATGCCCAGCTCCTTTTTTAATTCAGTTGATTTTGGGTACCTAAATCCTACCCAAGTAAGGCAGTGAGCTCCTAAAGATGAACTAGAACATAGTGTTTTCTAAGGGTACATCCACACTGGAGTCTTAGGTCGACTTAAGGATGGTTAAGTAAACCTACAGACCGCCATGTCCACATTGGGCGCTTATTAAGTCGACTTAACACCACCACCTCTGAAGGTCAACTTAATACTTAAGTCAACCTTATTAAGTCGACTTAAGCCAGTGTGGACGGGGAGTGCCCTTAAGTTGACCTAATTGGCCTACAGATTCCGGTGCAGTGTGGGATAGCTACCCACAATGCACCACTCCTCCGTTGACCTCGCACCTGCCAGTATGGACAATGGCAGTTGACTGGAGTGTTCAGTGTGGATTCTCTAAGTCAACTTAACAAGGTCGACTTTAAGTCGACTTGAAGTCGACCTTGTTAAGTCGACTTAACAGGGCCTCCAACGTAGACATACCCTTTGAGCCTAATCCTGTGTTTGATTTCAAGGGGAGTTTTACCTGAAGGAGAACGGCAGTACTGACCCAATTGGTTTATGCCAGGGATAAATTTAGCCCACTGTTATTGATTTTGAAATGCCCTTTCTCAATCAATTTTTCCAGGCTTGAAGCAATATAATGTACCTGGGAAGACAGCATTATAAAAGCAAAAATCCTTGTCTAAATCACAGCTTTCCCTAAGGCAGGCATCTATTTTGCTGTTCAGGCATATTTCTAATGCATGAGGTTTCTTCCTTCAGTGAGTCCTAAAAAGGGTTAAAATGTCAGGCCATAAAAAAAGCAGTCAGTTTTCATATAGTGATGTTTCACAGGGAATGGCACACAGCAATATATAAGCCTATTTTTTTTTCATGGTGGGCAGGTATTGTTCAGCTTTTATAGAGACAATTTTTTTTTAATTTGGAACATAAATTAAATTAAATATTTATGCCAGAGCTGCCAAAAGGAAGAAAAAGTGTGCAGGCAAACAATTCTCTTAATAAAATTCAATCTCTGCAGTACACACTCTTGTCAAAAGGTGCAAGTTAACTTTTTCTTTTAAAAGGTTTGCTCTTTAATTCCTTGCATTCATGATTATAAGGGCTGAGGTGAAGACGTTTATTTGGGGCTGTGACAGGCTCCTCCCCAGATCCAGTCTGGTGTGCCACTATGGCCCCTCAAACCCCACTGCTGAACCCCAATTCACCCCACTCTGCTAGGTGACCACTCACTCCTGAGTCAGTCCACACCAGCCACCAGTGTGTAATTGGTCCCAGCAGTGGGTGTAAATCCCCTGCCACACAGGCATCAGTCTCCCAGCGAGCACCCCCAGCCCCAGATACTACATTGGGAGCCACTGTCTTACAAGGATTGGGTCCCACCCCCAAACACCATAGTTTCAAGTTCACTGACTTAACAAAGAAGTGGATCGTGCCCAGTCTCCCACACCCTTTAAAGACTACACAGCTTTAGATAAAACAAATAGTAGTTTATTGATCAGAGTCCGATTTCAAGTGAGAAAATAGCCAACCAGGGCAGAATCATACTATAAATGAGCCAGGAGTGACCATTATCAAATAAAAGGTATAAACCGCATACTAATCTAACATCTCTACCTGAACTGATCTCAAAGTCCAAGATCATGTGCAAGGTGTTTGTCTGTTCGATGTTTTACAGCCATTCTCTGCCTATTACAAGGCAGGGCCCAGATCTTGCTTGAAGTTGGTTGCAAGATGGTGTCTTCCAGGCAAAAGCTTGCAGCTTCTCCCTCTCAGATGGTCTGTGTCTTTGTTTTTACCAACTCCTGACAGTCCCTCCCCCTCTGCCCTGCTGTGTGATTCTCTACTTCTACCTGAGCCAGGGAGGTCATTGGCATTCCCTTTGACATGTAATTCTCCAGCCACTGTGCTAGAAATAGCCCTGAGAGTCTGAACCCTGTAACATGCTTCACATCTGTACACACATGCTGCTATAGGAAACATGGCATCATAGCAATTATGTAGAATATGTTATGAGCATTCACAAAGGAACGTGGTATAGTGTATTTGGCATCAAATCACACAATTACATTGTAAAACTAAACAGAAAAGTTATACAGATTATACGTGACAGTGGCCCGGTCCTGTTCCCATCGAAGTAAATGTCATTTTATTCTGCTGGTTTCCAGGGAAGCAGGTCAGGTCCTTTATCTATTTGATTTTTTAAATGTGTGTTGGTGGGAGGGAGGGGTGATTATTTTTGTTTTGTCTAGTTTTGTTTTACTTTATGATGGAGATAAGATGATGTTTTGCAAAATTGGCCTACAGTAGATGGGAAAAAACTAATTGGGATGGGCGGAGGCGTATTTTGTATGATGGATGAATGGATTCACACAAAAAATCAGTGTGTTGTAACTTCTCACTATTTTTTCCATCAGCACATACCATCTTAATGTCCTGCTGACAATACTCTGGCACAGAAAATTATTTGGGTCATAAGCAGCTGGAAACAAAGATGGTTATGTGTCTATGGAAATAAGGTATTTTGAAATACATAAAAATACATGAAAAATATAAAATCTTACATTGAGCACAGCTAATGAATAACCTCAGCCACTCGCATTACACCCCTCATGCCTCTTCATATAGTTTTAATGGTTACCGAAACAGGCATTTGAGGAAAGAAAAAAACCAATCTCTCAAGGAGGAAATCTGTTCTAGCCTTTGTTTCAACACTCTCAGTTTGAAGGAGCTGCCCCCCAAGTGATGTTTGCTTGTTGAACTCCTTAGTTAGGCCAGGGATTATGGTTCCCTGAAAGCTGATCACCTCTGCTCCCTTTTTGATCAAATGTTTCTGCTAAATAGTAATTGGCCAAATGCCTGAAATCCTAGCTCAGGGTTGAATTCCCCATACAGGTAGGTTATTGCAGTTTGGGAGTGGAATCCTAATGAGGTTCAATTCAGTGTCCTGGTAAAAGAAGCAGGATCTACTTAAGCACCCTGTTGAATTGGAGCCTTTCTTACATCTCAGTGGGAAAACTTACATGAATAAGGACTGCTTTTGTGATTAAGGGTTGCTGAACTGGCCTCCCTATAGTTCCAAGCCTTTTGGCATAATATTGAAAAGGGCCAACTGAGGTGGCATTGAGGCTAAGGTACCAGTTTCGGACTCAGGAGAGTTAGGTTTCATTCCTGCCTCTGCCACTGGGTGACCCTGGGCATGTCATGTCAATGATGTTACTGACCTCCTTTGTAAAACGTTTTGAGATCCATGGATAAAAAGAGCAGGTTGCTATTGTTAATATTGTTACTCGGCACTATAAAAGATCTAGTTATGAACATTAAAGACCAGATTTACCCTGGGTGTAAGCATAGTCTTAGTAGACACAACACTGGACAAGGAGTTCAGGAGAGTTGGGTTGTATTTCTGGCTCTGCTACTGCCCTGTCTGTCTGCTCATTTCTCTGTTTCTCCTTCTGTCCTTTGTCTGCCTTGTCTATTCATTCTAGTCATTCAGGGCAATATCGGTCTATCACTGGGAGCTAGCTTCTCTATAGGAGCATTTAATCTGTGGCAAGCTGAGCTGTTCATCTCCTCACCCTAGCCTGCTGCACACTGAGGCTATGTACACACGACAAACTTGTCCCGCAATAAGCTGTTGTGGGACAAGGAAAGCGCTATAAATATAGCGCTTTTGTGTGTGCATTCGTGCTCCTTGTATCGCAAAGGAGCATTCACCGTCTGAACGCTCCTTTGCGATACAAGGAGCAGTGCATGGTGGGCACCTGTCCCACCATGCACTGCCCACAGCCAGCCTTTTGGCTGGCAGTGGGCTCCCAATGGTTCACTGGACTAGGGGGCTGGCTGCAGCCCCCAGTGCCTCCCGAAGCCCTGGGGCTGTGCTAAGGGACTGGCCCGAACTGGCTGCCCTCGCCAGTTCGGGCCAGCCCGCTAGTCCAGCTGCAGGGGTTCGGGTGGCGGCAGGGGCTTCAGTGTGTAGCTGGAGTAGGGGGCTGGCCTGAACCAGCGAGGGCATCCGGTTCGGGCCAGTCCCTTAGCTCAGCCCCAGGGCTTTGGGTGGCAGCTCCAATAACAGTCAATTTCACTGCTCTGCTAGAGCAGTGAAATTGACATATATGTCAATTTAACTGCTCAGCTAGAGCTGTGAAATTGACATATTTGACAGCTCCAATGTCCCAGAGTGGCCTGGATTGGCACTCTGGGACATTTCCAGAGGCTGTCTAATACGGAAAATCTGTCCACATGAGCACTACCACGGAACATCCGCAGTAAGCCTTTCGACTTGAGTGGTTTAACTGTTGCGGGACAAGAGGGTGTTGCCGCGCAACAGGGAAAATGCTCTTGTGGACGCTCCAAGCTTTATTGCGTGGTAAGGAGCCTTGTCGTGCAATAAAGTGATGGGGTATCCATGGCCTGAGAGTCCCTGGGGACCCTGCAGCCACAGGCTACAAGTTTCCTAGTGCACTTTAGACTAGTCCTGTTTACAAGTGAGGGAGATCAAAGCAGACTGCTGAACATGCAGTACGTGGCAGCAAGTTCCATAGGGACACTTGGTGCACTGCAAACTAAGGGTGGGGAGATTAACACCTCATCTTGCCACAGACTAAGTGTTCATGTTGACAATCCCTATGCATCTCCACAGCACCTAGCACAACGGGGCCCTGATCTCAGCTGAGGCCTAGGCAGTACTGTTATGCAAATAACAACAATTCCGTCAAAGCCAGGCAAGAATTTGGTCCCTAGAATCTGTGGAACAGATCTTCAGCTGGTGTAAATTGTCAAACCTCCACAATGGAGCTATAAAAATCTATGCCAGCTAAGGATCTGCTCATATGAGTCACCTGCCCTCAAGGCCCATTTTTGTAATCTGTTGCATGGCCTGGTCTACTGTTTCTACAATCTCTGCCAGCTCTGGGCTTTGTTTACTTTATACAGAATACTTGGCACTGTCTATCTGCTATAAATTATGAATCCTGGCCCCCCAAGCCTCATTTGGAACTCTCAGAATACTCCAGTTCTCTGAACATTCTAGACATATATTTCTGTCTTTTCCACTGAAAAACATTCTCTGCAGAAAATACTTTAAGGTACACTGAGAGCTTGCACCATGTGCTGAAATGGGAATCCTGAAAACATCCTCCATGGCCACACAACTAGTGCTGAAAGGGACTTGGCTGAGGGAGCTTCCCCACAACGCCAATTTTTCCTTTCAAGGTTGAAAGGGTAATTTACTGTCAGTGTACATTGGATTCTTAATGTTCCTGCTGAGACTACCAACTAGGATGCTAGTTGTGCTCCAGGGTAGGCGGAGACGGGGCATATTTGTTTTATGGGGTGGGTGTCTCCTTACTCAGATCTGCACTTCCACCACCCTCTCAGTTCACACATGCCAATGAAAACAAAAACAACGAGAGTCCTGTGGCACCTTATAGAATAACAGATTTTCTTCGGCATAAGCTTTTATGGGCTATAACCCACTTCGTCAGATGCACCTGACGAAGTGGGTTATAGCCCATGAAAGCTTACGCCGAAGAAAATCTGTTAGTCTATAAGGTGCCACAGGACTGTCATTGTTTTTGCTGTCCACAGACTAACACGGCTACCCCTCTGGAAATGATAACAAAGATACTCCATTAGAAAAAAAAAACCCAAAAGGAAAGTCTTTATAGTTTAATATTATGATTCTCCCCCACACCCCTTAATCACCCAATCATGTATAAGGCAGGCTTCAGCAGGGTCAGCGTCAGATATTGTTATAATAGGGTGGGCATCTGAAAGTAAAATTATTGTGTGCATGTACTGAGTCATATCACACTAGCTGAGAACACATCAGCTAATGATTCAATAAGTTTCAATGCTCACCTCATTTGATAGCACAGGTCAATAAGTGGAGCTATTACTCACCTCTGATGTCAAATGCCTTTCCCTCTAGCAAGCAGAAAGTTTGAAGGGATTGGAAATACCATTTAGAAATTCAGTATCAAATGAAATATGTATTTTTTTTTCCTTCTGGCGTATTGATTTCTTCATTGACTGCGATGAGATTTGATTATCTAATTTGATTTCTGACTTGTGTGGTAGCAGTTCATAGCAGTGATATTGGGACTGCTTTGTAACTTCATCTTTTACATTTTTTTTCCTTTCCATAATAAAATGTATAGAACAGAACACATCTACTGGCTTCTTTTATGATCTCTCTGTTTTTTTGTCTTGCAGTAAATCTTGATATTCGGCTCAATGTGCATCAGCAGTTGCTTTTTATCAGACAGTCAAGCAATTTTTAAAAATGGGCTGTAGATACCTGCAGTTCTTGTTCCACTCTGGGACCTGGGATCAGTGGCTTTCAATGACTAGAGCAGCCTTCTTGAATGAATGTAGGGTTTTTTTGAGGAACAAAGTATTTAAGTGAACATGAATTAAAACAACACAAGGCCAGTGCACAAGTTTAATTTTCCTAATGCATGTGAGCGTGTTGTTGTTTCAGTTCTTTTTCTCTTTGAAATAATTTGTTGCTCAATAACCAATACATTTGTTTTAAGAAGGCTACACTGGTCACTGAAACCTGCTAGTCAGAAGCCCCAGGGAAAACAAAAGATCAAAGATATCTGCACCCATTCAGACTGGTAGGGTAAGAATGGTTGGTGCACAGGCTACTGCTGCCCAGATCCCAGGTGTAAAGAAAGCCAGAGAATCAGCTGAATGATGCCACACAGAGAAGTAAAAGGCATGGAGCCTAACATGAGAGGATGCTCTTGGAAAGATCACAGTGGAGACAGAGGTACAGATCACCCTGAAAAAAATGACATCCTGGTGTTATACCACTGTATAGGGGAGCTAAATTTGACTCAGAAGAGCTTAAAGTCCAGTCATACAGAAGCATCAATGTAAGAAACATCAGTTTTCAGACATTAAAACCTGATTTAATGAGCAGAGCTAGGGAAAATATCCAAAGCTGTCAGGAGGCAGATTGAGAGACTGAAAACTAAAGGTGTATAAATGGGTTACAAGGGATTCTTCATATCTCTATACATTAAACTCGAAGGTAACAAGACAGCTTTGAAGGATGTGTAAAAAATCACTGCAGGTGCAACCCAGAGAGTAGAGAAAAGAGTGCTGACAGAATGAAAATGGAAAGAGAAGATAGATGAGAGGCTGGTGACAGAGTTTGTTTGTTTGGGTTTTTTAATAAAACTTGCTTATTTATTTTACAAGTAACTGGTAATCCAGTTGAAATCCTAGAATCTGAATAAATCTCCAATTGTGCATGTTTTAATTAACTACAATTACAGCAACAGCTGTACATTCAGGGGAAAATATCAACCCTGAAATCAACTTGTAATAAAACATAACTATCAAAGAGTGGGGCAAAAGTGAAACTCTAAAAAAAAAAATTGGCCAAGATGTAGAGCAATCTAGCTGATCAGTATTTGATGACTGTCAGAAATACATAGATACATTTCATGGTTGCATTTCATCATCAGAAGTGAGGCATACTCTCGCAGGAAACAATTCTTCCCATTACATTAGCAGAGCCCATTTTTGGTAACTCTTACAAATGCAATAAAGTTTGCATGAATTAAGTGGAAGAATTCATATATTTATACTCTGATATCAGCTTTTGTTTAATTTAATTTTATTTTTTTCTGAATTTTTTAAAAAGAACTATATAAATGAATTAAACTCTGCAACTCCATTCTTATTTCTCTCCCCCAACCCATATTTATTTTACAGTAATACCAAGAGGTGCCATGTGCTAAATAGTGCACACACCTATATGAAGATATAAAGTACATAAATATATCATATTTAATATTATATACATAATGTATGAATCAGTTCCCAATCCTGCAATATGCAGTGCAGGGGCAGATACACACACACACCCTATATACATTACACCATTTTAATACATTTTTATATGTATACAATGCTAGTGATTTGGAGTATTCTGACTGTTTGCCTTCTCAACCTTATCATTGCATTAATGATGGATTCCCCCATTAAATATTCATTGAGATAGAGATTTTCAAGAGCAGCCAAGCGGAGTTAGGTGCCCAAATCCCACTGAAACAATGAGATTTGGAAACCTACCTTGTTGAGTGCCCTTTGAAGAGCCCAACCTCAACCACTGAATCGGGGACTATGAACTAATAAGTTGTCTGATGCTCTTTAGCATATGTTGTGGCTGAATGTTGATAACAGCTGATATGATAGATATCAAATAACTAAAGATAGGAAGGGACCTACCATTAGAAAGCTAACTAATAGGGCCAAAGTCAGTTCTATTAAAGTCTGTGGTGTTACACCAAGTAAGAATGTTTTGCTACATCCCCTTTCCAACTTCCATCCACAATATCCTGGTACAGAGGTGGAGCCCATCAACCACAATTATCATTTCACACTTGTTTGTATTCTAAAAGTTACCTCCATAACAAAGAGGATAGGGATAAAATCCTGGCATCACTGAAATGAATGGGAGTTTTGCCACTGACTTGAGTACGGTTAGGATTTCACCCTAGCAATTTATTTTTATTTTGAATGAAAGACAAAATTCATATTTCTAGTTGCTTCAGATCAAGAAGCCACATAAACTTTGGCTTCACTTAGCCTCCAATACCAACTATATTCCTAATACATGGGAAAATACAGATTAAGAAATATGTTGATGATTGGAGGGTTCATGAGATGGCTAATGCCACACAGAGTCTGTCGCCTGCAGAGCATGGGTTTAAATGCAACACAGGTGACTATATGGACTGAGAATACAACGATGAACTCCTTGCTTGGGCAACCATTCCACTGAAGTTAACAGGAACATTGCATGAATCTGGAGTCCCTAATCAGATTCAGTAAGCCATTGCTACACAACAGCTGTTAAGCTGTTTACACAAAATTAATCTATGATCTCAGTTCAGTTCCTAGTGGGCAGATCTGATATCACAAAACTCACCTCTAGAATTGGTACTAATTGGCATCTTTGCTGGCAATCCTAGGGTATGTCTACACTAGCAACTTAGGTCGACTTAAGAATGCTTAAGTCGACCTAAAGTACTCCACATCCACACCGGGCTTTCCTTAAGTCGACATAATAACTACCGGTTGTTAGGTCGACTTAAGGTCTAAGTCGACCTTATTAAGTCGACCTAAAAGCAGTGTGGATGTCCTAGGTCAACTTAATTCCCTAAGTCGACCTAAGGTTGGGGAGAAGAGAGCCAGGGCTTGGGGGAGCCCCGGCTCAGGGAAGGGAGCAGCAGCTCAGGGAAAAGGGAACCCCTGGGGCTCCCCTGGAAAAGGGAGTCACCAAGTCTCTCCGGCACAAGGGAGCCTCCGGAGCTCCCTGGACAAGGGAGCCAAGCCCTGGTGGCTCCCTTCTCCAGGGAGCCCCAGCGGCTACCTTGTCTGGGGCTCCCCTGTCCAGGGAAACCCCCGCTGCCCTGGGGCTTCAGCTGCATGGGCCGGGTGGCAGAGGAGTCCCAGTGGCAGGGAATCTCCTGCCCCAGAAACACCGTCAGGGAGCCCCACGTGGCTTCCCCACTTGCCGGGGAGCCAGGCTCCCCTTGTTCCTGGGAGCTGCGGCTCCCCTTGTCCTGTGAAGCCACAGCTCCCTTTGAGCCATGGCTCTCCGTCAACCTAGCAAGTGCCTGTGTGGACGTACTAGGTCGATTTAGGGTTCTAGTACAGTCGCTCTAATCCGACTTAGTTAAGTCGACAAGTTGATTTTGTTAAAGTCAACTCAACTAAGTCAATTTAGCATTTTTAGGTGTAGACATACCCCTAGATGCCTGTGGCATCTCGGGGGACTGGTTATTCCAGAGTTGTCCCATCACTGATAAAGATTGCAAAATGAGTGTGCCACCACATCCACAACATTCCGGTTTATAAACTAAAGAATGTTAGCAGAGAAGAGACTCTTCTGCAGAGCAGTGAATGCCAAGAGAAGAAAAATACAGCTGCCTTGGCAATTGTGGGCTGAAGTTTGAATTCAGACATCTGTGAAAAACTAAGCTCTAAACGTAAATATCGTATGGTGGCTTTGTTTTCCACTTCTTAACTAAAAATATGCATTTTTCCTGGATTTCAATAAACACTGCATTTTTAATCTGCACGTAGAGAGTGCAACAGAGACCAGAATTGATGAATATGAAGTAAACAAAAGGGGTTGGTGAGCAGGCATGCATGCACCAGATAAGGAATTAATGATCCCAGGAAATATGGCATTTCTCCCATTAAGATTTTGAAACATGTTGTTCATTGCTCTCAACACTGCAGACATCTGAATGTAATGCCTCGCTCTCTCGTCAAGGGGGATGTGAGATTGTATTTATTAATGAAGTAGCACACCACATAATGCCTAGCTGTCCAGAACATAGTCCAGACAAATGATGCAAGCTCAGCAACCCAGTATCCAAACTTATTAACCTTACTTATAACAATTCAATTTGCACTTTAGCCCTTTTTTTGTTTTCATCTTCCACTAAGCCTACATTTCCTAAAACCACAGAGACTAATCCAAACACCTGATGTTCAAAACTAGTTAGCAGTTTCCATCTGATACTAAACTTTCTGTCTCACTAAATTCTCTTTAGGGTGGCTGGGGACAGCTTCTCCTCTAAGAAAAAAAATACGGTAAATTATCTATATGTGATTGTTTTATTAAAGCTTAAGGGATATCACTGGAGTGTTCATTAAGAAGTGGTGGAACACACTGTAACTACAGTATTGCCACTTGGCAATCTAGATAACAAAAGGTAATTTGCAGAGAGTAGAAGTGAGATTGTAACCACATGAGATAATAATCAAATAAGCCACTTTATTACTACTACCATGCTGTATACTTTAATATAATGGCTATCCTGATGATTTGCTTGACAGTTCTGTTGAGACACCATGCCGGTAACCTGGATTTTAAAGCAATTACAAGGTTTCTGAGCCTTAGGATAGTTGAGGTCAAGAGCAGACATGATGTTCTCAGCTACTATGGTGTAGGAGGTTGCCCATTGTATTGCTGCTCTTAGGCTCTTTTCCTGATGCTCTCCAAGCTCCTCATTCTCTCACTCACTTGGTAAGAGAACTGTCCCCATCATGGTGCCACCCCAGTGATGCTAGGGACCACTAGGGATAAACAAAAAAGGCTGAGGCATAAGGCTTATGGGAGGAGTGCTGGTCACCACCATAGACTGAGAGAGAGAAGTAAGAAATAAACAAAATCATGATAGGGAGGGCCTAGACTTGCCTCCATAGGTTTGAAGATGCTTCAGGAAGATAGTACCTGGTATCAATGTCTGCTTTCAGATCAAGGTAAAAAATGAGGAAGGAGGAAGGCCTCTTCATCAGAGAGAGAAGAGTGGTTAATTACACAGAAGGGAATAGCTTCTATGCATCTCACAGTGCTAAACCCAGACTGATATCAGCTGAAGATATTTTGTGATTAGAGAGATGAAATAAGATTATTTTCCCAAGGACTCTGTTGAATGTGATGGATCCTTTTACTTTGCAGCCTTTTTGCTGCAGTGCTCAAAAAAACTATACCTTCAGATTCCCACCAAGGTGATGCTCAGAGTTTCACTTTCTTACTGAAAACCAATAAGCAGGATGCCACTTAAATTTGACCTTCTTCATTTTGTGGATGTAAGTTGTATTATCCCTTCAAGGTAACAACAATGCTTTGCACTTCTCTAGCATCTTCCCTCAGAGGATCTCAAAGCACTCTTCAAACATTAGCAAATTGAACATCATTGAAGCTCCTGTTTAAGTGTAAGTATTATAATCAGTATTTTACAAATAGGGAAACAGAGTAAATGTCATGTCCTGCAAATGTGTATTCACAGTGGTTATCATCCACTGATGTCAAGATGGCTACTTCCATGAATAAGGATTTGCAGGACTGGGTGCTCGCTTGTGAACCGATAGAGCCTGATAGAACCGAAAAAGAAACTGCACACCTCCACATGTGCCCACCATTCCTCTCCTACTTTTCAAATCTATGCACTTCAGCAGGCAATTTCACCATTGCTATCTAAAAGCAGACTCTATAGAGAAGGCATAAAATTACAATGGAGAAAAATACAAACAAAATAAAATAGTAAATAGTAAAATGGTGTATGTCCCTTGCTACTAATCAGATACACACTAGCCTGATTCTTCAGTTACATATAAAAGATTAACCATTAAAAAGATTAAGTACCTCATGATTTCCTTATTGAGAAGAAGCATTAACTTGTTACGCACTGGCCAGTCACACAAGTCTGTAACAGAAGAGAGTGTCTTCCCAAGAGTCATGTGAGCTTCATAGATTTCAGTATGAGAGGAATCCAATAGGTTGTCATGACTAGAGCTGTGTGAATAATGGATTTTTCGGTTCACTTGCAATTCTGGAAACTGAATAAGATTTTCTTTCATGTCAATCCAAAAGTGATTTTTAAAAAAATTTTCAGTGCATCAAAAAGTCAAAAAATAATTGTTTCATGTTGAGCAAAATCTTTCAGCTGAGCCAAAATAAAATGTGTCATTTAGATCTTGACCAATTTTTAAAAACATTTTTGACTGTTTTCAATAAAATTGAAGGCGCTATAATAAAAACGTGGTTTTGAACAAAAATGACACATTTTGTTTCAAAAAGGTCAAAATGCAACATTTTTTACTTTGGGGGAAGAAGGGGCTGGGGGTGGGGAGTCGACATGGACAATTCAGCAGAAGTGTCACACATTTTGCTGTTGGCGATTCTACATTTTTTGCCAAAAAATCTCAGGTGAAAGATTTCACTCAGTTCTATTTATGATTCCCTTTTCCTAAATCAATAGCCAGATTGTCCTTTGCCTAAATGTCTCTTGCTTGCTTTTCACTTTCTTTTCTTACAAGTTATCATACATAGACATTGTGTGTGGTGCACAGTGGTTGCTTGGAACAGTAGGACTTACCCATTGTATTTTGTAGACGTCTCCTTCATGGTCTTTAATTAAAAAATAAAACTCTTTTCTGCTCTGTCTCCAGATTCCCAAGACTGCTCTTTCTCCTCCTCTAGGTTAGATACTTCAGTTTACTTTCCAGTTGGGATTCAAAGTTCAGAGGGACTCGCCTTATCTCCCAGCCAGAAGGGCTGGGAACTACAAACCAGCAGGATGCAAAAGCCAGCTAGGAAGGCTAGAATGTGAGGAGCATAGCCAGAGGGGAGCTTCACTGGGAGTTATGAACCAGCTAAGAAAACTGTGTGGTAGTTTGTTTCCTTTTGAATCTTATGTTAATAAACCAGACCCAAGAAGGGTTTTATTTGACGTATGAAAGTAAAATTATTGAAAATATCAAGACTGAGAAACTGAGGCTGTGGATGGTCCTGAGGCCAGATCAGGAAGGCCCTGATGCAAGTTGCTACAGCACCATCCAGTGGGCTTGGAAGATAAACGGAAAAATGGAAATTACTAAATAAATGCAGCTGGTAGATCATCTCTTCTATTTGTCCATATATTTATTTTTGGTCAAACAGTTTTGTTTCCCTCTGTGACCCTGGGAATCCAGGCTTTCTCAGAGCCATCACATGAGGCTGTTTTGACATTTCTTAGTGGAAAGCACCAAGTTGACAATAGCAGTGCAGGTGCTTCTGTGCGGCTGGTTCAAACCATGTGAAAATATTGTCCCTCATTCTTTCCTCCCTCCCTCCACTGGAAAGGAGGAACACATGGAAACTTCTGAGACTGACTCGGCAGCCCTGCAGACTAAGGATGCCATCAGCCCATAATATTTCAAGTGCCAGGAATCCCAGTTTCATTATGCTTAGATTGGTGAGTATTATTCAAGTCATCTGTTCCTAGCAGAAGTCTGCACATCACTCAGGTCTCCTGCTGGGCTCAGCCTCATGGAAGACAAGGCAATATTTTTGTTTGGATGCCACTGTAAACTGTTTTTTAACAATTTACCCATCTGACAGTTTAGCTCAGTCGTTGACTTAGGGGCAGGACTGTTCTCTGAAGGTACTGGCTATTGCTGTGGCTCTCTAGGGTGCCTGGAGATCGTGCATGCTGCATCACTGCATAACAGCATGATTGTAGGTACAATGTGTGTTCCTCCTGTTGATGGCCAGAGCAGTAGAGAAGTGGGGGGTCATAGTCCTGCTTTTCCCCATTCCCAGGAGCCAGACTCCATGTTCAAACATGCTCATTGGTGCCTACTGCCTGACTAAGATAGGGTAAAGCATTTCAAGAGAAGCAATATTCTCTTGAGGAAAGAGCACTGGACTGGGACCATTTTTGGGACGGTATGCACTGGTACAGAGTACCGGCACCATTTTTCACAGTGATATTGACCAGGGGCATCACTGGCCCCAGAAATCTCTCAGGGCCTGGGCCCAGGGACACACCCTGTAGTGCTGGCCCCAGCCCCACTCCCGGGCCCGGTCTAACGCCCGTTTCCCAGTTGGTGACAGAGGCCAGATCCGGCTCCTGCTGCCAGTGGCCCCAGCTCCTGCCACCGTGGCTGGCCCCAGGTCTCTGGCTGGGGCTGGAGCTGGATCCAGCAGCCCCATGTTCCTGGCCAGGATCAAGGCCAGATTGGGCTGAGTACCGGCAACTTTTCACCTTTTTTTTTTTTAAAAACAAAACAAAACAAAAAGAAGCACTGACTGGGACTCAGGGAACTTGGATTGTATTCTAGCTCTACCTCCCACTGCTGACCTTGGGAATGTCACTGAACCTATGTGCCTCAGTTTTCCCATAAGTAAAATGGAAATAATGGTTTACTCTCCTTTGTAAAACACTTTGAGACCTACTGATGAAAAGCACTAATATAAGAGCTTATTATTAACCCAATCATATTGTAAAAGCTGTTGTCAATGAGGTTTTTCTTTTACTGCGGTACTTTATGTATCCAGTGGAAAGTAAGGCCAACAACCACTTCACATAAGCCACTGAAAACTCACTAGATACTGAACTGGGCTGGATTTGAACCAATGTCCTGGATGAGAGAGGATCTCTGTCAGCAACCAGCTACAGAAGCCAGCCCCAGACATAGCTAGCTGTATTAATACAAGCTGCATGTCAACTTTTCAAGGAATATTACAGATATGCTTCCAACAAGTTCAGACCAGGACATGCGGTGATATTCTATGGAATAGCCTGGTGATATAAAAGGATATTGCTACATGTCATCATGCTGGTTTATTCATTGTTCTTTTTGATTATAAGAATAAGTCAAAATGTTCAGAAAAAAGAGGACTTGCATGTACTAATAACACCAAATCAAACAAGTTCAGCAATGATGGCTACAAACCGTGAACGGTGGCCTGAATCCTGCTCTGAACAGGAAGGTTCCAAGTTTTGGATCCCACTCAGAAACCATTTTCTTATACAACAAAATACCAGTCCTCCACTTAAAGGGTGGTGATGGGGGGTGGGATTGACTTGGCAAATCCACGCCGATCCATACAAACTAGTTAACTGCTTAAGCTGCTGAATCTGTAAATGTAGGATATAAGCTACATTTTGACTTCTTTTGTGCTCCTATTCTTCTGCATTTGCTGCTGCCCCCATCTCTACACCCTCTGCTGCCACCCTGACTATATCACAGCAAATGCTGTTAGTTTGCTACTAGACCTTCCTCAAATTGTTCTGTTACCATAGGGATAGGGCCATTCTAAACACCTGGACAAAACGATCGATCATTCACGTACCATGTGAAGAAGAATGTCTCTAATGCTCTTACCCTTTTTCTGCAAAACATTGCATTGACTGTATCACTTTCCGGTCCTGAAATTTCTCCCTTCCCTGGGATTCTGTTGCCTATCCTGAAGGCCACTTGCAACGGATGTCAATACTCATCTACACTAGACCAACATTACTAGTCTCTCTTTTCTGAATGACAATATATCAAAAGCACTCTTGAAATCCAGCTAAATTATGTTTATGGTTTCACCCTTGTCTACCAATCTGATAATGCACTCAGAGCATTCAAGCACATTTGTCAGGCATAATCTCGCTTTTATGAATCTCTGCTGTCTCCAACTAAATTATGCAGCCTACAAGTTAGGTAATCTCTTGTCTTTTGTCAATGTCGTCAGTATCTTCCCTGCAACTGAATTCGGGTTTGTAAGAGATGGAGTAAATTACTATGTTCTCTTTTGTGTCTTTTTTAAGCATTAGGAACTACATTTACCTCCCTCTAGTCTTCTGGTAACATGCTTTCTTATACTCTTATGCACATCCTTAACTTTATTCTCATGAGAAGTCCCATTGCCAGGGCCTTTGTGAGTGATTGTAGTGCGACTACTTATGAGCTTAAAACTAAGGATGTGCTGAAGGGCTTTACTGGGTACGGGCTTTCATGAGATGTAAATATCTTTGCTAAGAGTTTTCCTTTTTACCCCAAGGTGTAAAATGCAATTTGTCTGGACCTAGCTGTGTTAAGAAGTGCCAATTGCCTAGTTTGCTTTCATGTAACAATAGCTTACAGAAGTCCCTTTTTCTTGAGGCTCATCTTACATGGATCTGTAAGGGCTGGCCTTATCATGAGTCGAACTGCTGCGGCCACCTCAGGTGCCAGACTGTGGGGGGGAGTGTCACTAGGACCCAGAGTGTAGAAAATTGTATCTTCTGTTGGTGCATATGTATTCTCTCTGCTCTAGATGCACAGAGATGGTGGAGTGCTGTGCTGGAGGAAGGGGGGCACAAGAGACATAACAGGTAGGCAGGAGAGAAGGTGAGAGGGAATAACAGAAAGCAGCAGGAGCTGCAGGGAGAGAGAGAGGAGTAGGAGCCTCTTATGTATGTACCTCTCTTGCACCCCCAGAAGCCTGGACTGATTAACACCAGCTTCTCAGGGAGCTTCCTGTTTCCTGCTGCTTTCCTGACCCCACTGGAGGAGAAGAGGCAGTCAACTGAAGTAGTAGGAGCCAGTTAGGTCCTTAAGATGCTGATATCTTCCCTCACTCAGGCCCTGCGACCAGCCTGCTTATTTGTCCCTTCAACTTAGTGTTGAGAGCCATTCTAGCTGGCACAGAACAGCAGTCATGAGTAAAAGAAGAACACGCCCTCTGAGGCAGCATTCAGAAAAAGAAAGAAAGCAAAGGAAGCTTTTCTATCTAAGCAGGAGATACAGAGAAACAAATATTCATGGAGAGCCTTCTGGCCCCAGTGAGGATGTGAATGGTGAGGAGATGCCTGATCTTCCAGTTAGTCAGAGTGCAGGTGACCTGGCAGCTACTGCAGCATCCATATCTCCATCTCAAATGGATGTAACCTTGGACATTCCTGAAGAAAAGTGTAGATCAGAAACAGCTGCTGCTGAGTTTAGTTCCTTAAGTCTAGATGATCCAGGACTGTGGACCCACTTGAGCAGTAACCTGAGGGACTTCCTTGTACTGCATGGGCCACAGCAAGTGAAAAACTTCATGTTCCTCAAAGACAATGAAAATAAAAGTTTCCATCCAACACATTACTTGCATGAAATACCCAATGGTGACAAAGTGGAGAGGCCATAGCTTATGTACTCAAAAACCTAGAATGCTGCATACTCTTTTTGTTGCAAACTCTTCCAGTCTAATATTCCAGACACATTTGGTTCTACAGAAACAAAGGACTGGAAAAATCTGGCTAGAAATCTGAGATGCCATGAGAAGGCAGCAAATCACCAGAGAGCATTCCATAGGTGGAAAGAGCTTAAGATGAGACTAAGGTTAAAGCCACAATAGATGATCAGCATCAAGAGAAGTTTGCATCGGAGTCTCTCTACTGGCAAAATGTTCTGAAAAGGCTCATTGCCATTGTAAGAATGCTTGCAACCCAAAACCTAGCACTACACAGCACTTCTGATCAGCTGTATGTGCCAAACAATGGAAACTTCCTTAAAACTGTGGAGCTGATGGCTGAGTTTGATGCTGTATACCAGGAGCATCTAAGAAGAGTCATCACCCAAGAAATCTACACACACCACTACCTTGGAAAAACAGTTCAAAATGAGATCATACAGTTACTGGCAACAAAAGTCAAACAGAAAATTGTGGCAGATCTGAAGTCAGCAAGATATTATTCTGTTATTCTGGACTGCACACCTAACATCAGCCATATGGAACAAATGACTTTAATGGTGTGTTTTGTAACAACAACAGAACCTAGTGAGAATGTTCCTGCAGTGGTGACTGTCAGAGAACATTTCTAAAATTTATTGACATTGATGATACTACAGGAGCTGATATGACAAATATGCTTCTTAAAAAGCTGGAAGATACGGGAATTGTGATAGCTGACATGAGAGGTCAGGGCTCGATAATGGTGTCAACATGAGAGGAAAGAACAGAGGAGTGCAGACATGGATCCAAGAGTTAAACCCTCAAGCTTTTTTTGTCCCATGCAGTTGTCACTCATTGAAGTTGGTGTCAGTGATGCAGCATCAGCTTCTAGTGAGGCTGCTGAATTTTTTTATGTAATTCAAAGCATCTATGTATTTTTCTCTACATCAATTCATCGATGGCAAATTTTGAAGCAACATCTGGGAACATCCTCTCTGACTCTGAAACCACTGAGTGCCACAAGATGGGAAAGTCGAGTGGAGGCGATAAAGCCTATCAAACACCAAATTGGGAAGATAAATGATGCCATAGTTGCCATTATGGAGAATAATGCTATGACAGGAACTGTTCATGAGAGAACAGTGGCAGAGGGAAATGGAATCACCAGAAACATACATAACTTCAAATTTCTGTGCGGCTTAGTGTTGTGGCATGACATACTGTTTGAAATAAATGTTGTAAGCAAGAGACTCCAAGGTGTTGACCTTGATATATCTGGAGCAGTGGAACAACTGGACAAAGTCATACCTACAGTCTTACCGGTCAGATGAGGGATTTCAAAAGGTTTTAAAGAGTGCACAGAAGCTGGCAGAGGAACTTCACACTGAAGCTATCTTCCCACCCATTCAAGAATACAAGAATCACCAAAGACAACGACGACATTTTGATTATGAGGCACGGGATAATCCCATAAGAGACCCCAAACAACAATTCAAAGTTGAATTCTTTAACCAGGTTCCATAATTAAAGATTTGCTCTCACATGAAGAAAAAGAACTTGGAAGACTGTGTAATAGCACTAACTGGTGGCGCATGCTGTAATACCCATATGTCACTTATCCATCATGAGGATGAAAAGGGCCTGCTTGGCTGGATCTTTCCCCAAAGCAGGAAAGCAGGGACAGCACTCACCATTGCTGGGCTGAAAAATCAGGGATAGCTAGGAAAAAATGAATTCACAGTTCCAAGTCAAATTCAGACTCTGTGCCACAAATTAGGTGAATGGGTCTAACAAGCTGGGTCTGGTTACTCCTGGGCAGTGAGCTTGCAGACATGACATTCTATAAAGAACAAACATTCTGCCTAAAATTAAGCAACAGACATTGTAATAAACTGGTTTCTACTGAAAAGAGCTCACTGCTTTTCATTTATATAGATTATAAATTCTGACCTTCCTTATTAATTTTTTTTAAAAAGCAATTCAGAAAAATGGGCCTTACCAAACAAAAAGAAAGCCTCAAGAAATAACACCAAAAATAGGCTCTCTCTTGGATAAACCTGGCCCATTCATTTTAAAACCAAATACATGGGGATAAAAAGAGGATATTGCAGACAATAGGACGACAAAGTAGAAGGCAGGTCCAACAATTTGGAACTTTAGATCGGAAAGATTGGCTATCTTTGAACGAAGAACAAGCTCCCACAGATCTCAGAGACACTGTATTTAAGATCCTGGAAGAAGCAGATTGACCGCAATAAGACATTTATGATCTGGCAGAGTAACTAATTCCAGAACAAGAGGTCATTGATTGAAGTTGACAGGGAACTAGCGTATAAGCTATTCAGTGATATATGAAGAGCCTAGAATGGGGCACAAACTAGAAAAACTGGCAGCCAGGGTGATAAGTGCCAATTAGAGAAGGATCTGGATATATTTTTTGCAAAAGGGGAGCGTTTCTGGGCTACAGCTACAAAGGCCTTGCCCTTCTAAGAACCACCCAAATTTTGGTAATTGGTGTGCAGCAACCAAGGTAGCTCTGCCAGTACAAATATCTAGTGATTTCCAGTATAGTAGTAGAACTCTACTGGAAACTTGGCTGAGTCCTGGAGCCAACCAGCACTCTCCTTGTCTACTCTTTTGGCGCCTGCTTACACAACCCCACTTGATGGCGAAACCAGGGCTAATCCTCTGTAAAAACATTTTGGGATTTATGATGATGGAATGTAGTGTATTTTAATTAATTTCTTCTGGATTTGCAAGGGAGAACCTTAAAACATTGTGTACGGTTCTAAAGAAGATTTAAATTGGTAATTAAAAGCTAAATGTCAGTTTAAGGCCTGGTGATGTTGTCAACCAATTATTGTTACATCAGGTGGGAAAAATACTAAAAACAAGGGCCTCTGATTTTGTAAGATAACCTCACATTCTGCACTGTCCCTGCCAGAGCTGAGCAGAAATCACTGATGAAGAGCTGGTGCAAACAAATAGATACTGATACTGGATGCTGATGTTGTTAAAAATCACAGCCATGTTAGGGCTCGATTATTTGAAGTGGGAGGTGCAAGATATCTTCCCCCTTAGGCATATCCTTTTCACGAGTCAGCTACAACATTAGTCCTTGCACTCTCATAATTTCAGAGATGGCTCCATGATAATGATGCGGAGGCACAAATCACAGCATAGGGGACAATACCATGACCCCACCATGCACCCACACCAGCCAGTGGAGCTAACTGGACACGCAGAGGAATGCATGATACAACCTTCCAAGAGCATGGTGAAACATGAGCTCAGAAAGTCCTCAATGGGCACAACCTGGTGTGAGGAGGGGAAATGAAAATAAATTGGATGTATCCTTAAGAAATTCTCAAAAAGCAAAATTGAAGAAAGAAAATTCAAGCAACCTTCTGAATCATTGATTGGCAAGGAAGTATCACTGTAAGACTCAAGTGTGCCATTTGAACGTCAGTGGTCACTGAAATGGTTACACCTCTCCAGGATGCAGCCTAGATCTCACATGCCCGCTGGTATCAAACAACAGTGAAGATTATTAATCCCCTAATGTGAGAGGTTCTTTAAAACTGCAAGAAACACTCATGGACAGGAGCGAGCATGGTAGGTAGGGCAATAAGATAAACTGGCAGCTTCAGAGTCATGATCATTATTCCACCTTATGTGATGACTCTACCTGCCCTACCACAGCACTTGAGACTGGCAGGGCAGAAATTGCTGACAATGGCACAATATAAACTTGAGAGGATGAGAGACTGGAGCTTCTCTATCCAGGTCCAACGATTTTGGAAAGCCCTCCCATTCAACATACACAGGAGTCCAGCTCTGACATCTTTCATGATAAGGCTAGACCATGCTTTTTCATATCCTTTATAATTCGTTACTGTACAGGTGTTGAGGCAATGAGTGGGATGGGGTTTTATAAAAAAAAATGTTTACAACAGTTCTGGGATCAATTTGAATAGCTCATCTTGTTGCTGGTGAGAAATAATTCTTGGGTTTAGTTATGTTTATAGGAAGGCGTTCATAAGCTTTTAGGGCCTTATAAATATAAATGTAAGATTCTGTGCTATTTTATTTTTCATATTTTACACCATCAGGAAGCTAAATGAACCTTTTACCATGAAAATAAAAATTCTAACATTCCCAGAGCAACAAGCCAGTTTTCATTTTTGTTTAACTCCCATGTGTGGCTCTGACAGATGATGTGACTAAAAGATCCCCACTAAATGCCACATTCAGGATTCCAAAGAAATTTGCCCCACCAGAAGTGCCATTACATACATAATACACCATCCACAGTGCTATCACTGCTGTTTCTAATAAAAATAGCTTCTTTTCTTCTACCATTGTTCATGTTCAATACAGACACATAGGAGATTACCATAAAGAAATTATTAGTAGCAGTTATATTATTATGGTATCACCTTCTGGGCCCAAACAAGAATGAGCCCCATTGCTCTAGGCATTGTTCATGAATATTAAGAGACAGTTTCTTCCCCAAAGAGTCTTGTCTCCACTACAGCACTAAATCGGTGGTGCAGCCATTGATGCGGCAGCATCGATTAATCAGATCTGGTGAAGGCACACTAAGATGGTGATAGAATGCTCTCCCTTCGACTTCGGTACTCCACTGGAATGAGAAGTGTAAGCTATGTCAACAGGAAAGCATCTCCTGTCAACATAGCATAGGGAAGACAGCACAGCTAGTCCATGTAAGGCACAACAAACAAGGAGTCCTGTGGCACTTTTAAAGACTAACAGATTTATTTATCGCATGAGTTTTCGTGGGAGAAAATCCCACTTCGTCAGATGCTTTGAAGATAGTGTAAGGCACATTGACCTCAGTTATGTTGCAAAATTAATGCAACTAGTATATCTTACATCAATGGAGCCACATAATGAAGACAAGCCCTCAATAGACAAGTCAGACAAAGTGAGGGAGGGGAAACAGAGGCACAGAGAGGTGAAGAGACCTGCCTAAAGCAATAACTGGAGGCCAATGGCAAAGCTAACAGAATTGGGTCCCAAGTTCAGGATCCTCTCCACTAGACCAGCCTGCCTCTCTAGTCAGCAACAGCATAACATGCAGGTGAGCCAACTTGGTGCATATGCCAAGATTGCACAGTGAAGATGCTACTAAAAAACAACATTGGAACTTTACTAAGTATTTCCAGTCACTTTTAAAACATTCAACTTTTTTTTCCTTTTTTAAATAGTCAGAGTTTCTGCAAGAAAGCATTGCTCCCATAACAATTTTTCATTGCTGAAAAAATTTCAAAGTTGGCTTTGGGATTCCCAAAGTGCATTTTTGATTCTGGAGTTGGGTCCACTGGGACAGATCAGGAGGTTGAAGTCACATAGCATTATTTCTTGTTCTCTGATTGGTTGAGAACTCTGTTTTGACTGATTCTTAGAAACAGAGAGATTTTACTAATTTAATGTAGCCTAGATAAATTACTGTAATAATTAATAATGATGCAGTTTGAATCTTCCTATATCAACCATTTTAATATAGCTTCACATGACTAGTGTACCTTTCCTAAAGGAAGCACAGCCTCATGAGAATCTGGTCTTTTGTGCCACTGGCACCAAAGGACTGAGCATCTCTTAATTAATTGAAGCTTTCAGTCCTCTAGGGTACCCCTTTATTTAATCCCTTAATTTATATAGCCAGAAACTGATTGCATTTTCCTATATTTGAGATTATAACATAGTCTATTACTATCCTTAAAAAATTACAACAGTAGTCTATAATCATAGCCCAAAACACTGCAGGGTCATTATCAAATGCTCTATATACCCTCCTCCAGTACATCTACTGTAATAGATTTAGATCAAAGTGAAGTTTGTGGAACAAGTCTTTATTAAACTATTATACCACCTGCTACACATCTTATGTTGCTTCTTGTGATGTGGACCCCAGCAGTGATCATTCCACACTTTTATATTCTTCTTTAAAAAGCAACACTTCACATAGTGATATGTCTGCTTGATCAGTCATTCAGATTCTCGCCATGTTATCTGTAGCCTACAGCTGATTCGCTAATGTCCTGCCCCTTGTGTGGTCATTTACATCTGTGCAGAGTGAGAGTAGAGTGCTACCAAACCAGAGTGCACGGGACAGGTGAGAATCAGGGTCAATATCACGAAAGCATACGTTCAGGGCCAGAAAATACTCCACTAGGAACATGATCCCACCAACACCAATTAAAAACCTGCCATCCAATATGAAGCTTTGATGATGAGCACAGTAATAAAGAGTGTGCCCCGGAAAACCACAAGAGTGAGATGTCTGGAGTTGGCAGCAGTATTTGATGCAAAAACCATTTTATATCTCTTCCTCCACTTGCACTATTTCACTCTCCTGTCTGAATCCCTCTTACGACTCATATAAACTGCTAACCCTTACATGCAGTTCTTTGTTCAACTGCCCTGCTTTCATCTCTGCTACCATTTCTACCCACTTCCTTCCCACTAAATGAGCTCTTTGCAAGACTCTGATCTACCCATGCCCTTCTCACTCGTGGTCTTTGTGCTTTCCTTCTATCTCCAAACCCTATGTGCGAGACAATCTCTGAGTTCCAATTCCAAACACTAATCTGCCACTCTGTCTTTGCTCAAATTCTCCATAATGTGCACTTTGAAAGTCCATCCTACCAAAGAAAGCCAATTCCATTAATTTAACTGGCTAAACTTTATTAAATTTAACTAAAATGAAATGTACAAAACCCAATCATTATTTTTTCTATGGAAAAAAACCATCCTTCCATGGGTCCTCCTTTCTTCCTCCTTCCCCTAAACAGAATCTTCCCGCCATTTTGCCCCACAGCAGGACCCAGAGCTTAATTGCCTGCCTTACCTTGAAAGGAAAGCAAGAAAGAAGAGCAAGCTCTTACTGTACACCAGAACAGCCCCAGAGAGCAACACCTTCAACCTCAGCTTTTTTCCTCTGTATTTCCACCTGACTGAAATTCTCCCCAACTGCTCCATTCACTGCCTCCTTCTCTTCCCACCAACAGCAGTTCAAATGCTAAAGGAAAGCCAGGATGCTTTTGATAAGCCTCCTATGGTATCTGTTGCAAATACAAATGAACATTATGCCTGGACATTACTGCTATAGAACATTGCAACTAGCAAATCTATAGTGGAGAGTTTAGAAATATCTTATTTGAAACAATAATTTTGGATATTGAAGTCACATTTAAGGAGTTCATTAGTGGCTGTGAGTGAAAATACATAGTGTATTGCAGGTTCCATTCAGACTGCTATTGTTTGCCTGACATTGAACCACGTCTTCCCAAGAGACCCTTCCATTCTCTATCTTTGTGCAGAATTGTCAGTAGCCCACGTAGCCCTCTCCTGAACTGATTAATTCTGGGTGCTTCACTTATACTGTTACTATTACCCTAAAATGCACTGGGAAGTTCCGCCCCTGTCCAGCTCAGGTGCTTTTGCTACAGAAGAGCCATTGGGTTAACCAATGGAAAGAAGGAGTACCTGCTCAGACTCCTCATGAAGTTATGACCACATAGTAGGGGGCATGTGAAAATAGAAGTTTCCCAAACCTAAGAAGGCTTTCACATTCCCTATGAGAGATGGGCAAAGTTTTGAGGTTCTTCTTGTTTTACCAAAACACATTTTATTCCTCTCTATTCGCCATTTGTCCCGTACAGAAAGCAGCTCTGTAGTATAGATGGCAGTAGTGGAAAGTTCTGGACTGGATAATGTTTTGAAAGCTTTTGTATTCATGATAGCTTCTGAAAGACTTTTATTGTCCATTTTATTCAGGCAGTCAAGATTGAGAGTAAAGTTTATTGGTGGTATTATGTTGTTGGAAGAAGTGCTGGAAGTTAGAATTAAGTTTCCTCTGTTTTGTGCATGGTTTAGAGCACTAATGATCATGTTACATCTCTGGCGTGAATTAGTTCTCTTAATGCAGCTTCTTACACTGTATTCAATTTTTTGACAGGCAACCTTCATAATAATTTTGGTTTCAATGCTATTTTAATTTTTGTAGTGGTTGCCATTGCCTTTAGGCGGTGATTTGGGTATAGTTTGGAGACATCTGCTTTTTTTTCTTTTTTGAATTTCACAAGGATGTTTATTTGTTTACTTAGTCATGTTGAATTCAAATGAGATTTTGGCTTAGTTTTTGCCAACAGATCTTCTGAATCTGGAAATGAATAGTTCCTAATTACCCACTGGGTTTGTTCAGTTTAGATATAAACCATATTCTTGAAACAAGACTAAGTTGTTTTTAGGTTTCTGATGAATTAGAAAGTGCCTCTATATTCCCTCTTGTGATTTGAGTTGTATGGAATACAGAGTTAGTTCAGTGTATCAGTTATGATTCAGATTCATCCACAATGTAACTCCACTGACTTCCTGGGGAGAAAGTTGGTCCTGTCGCTTGTAAAGCAAGTTTAGAATGTTACATTCCATCAAGCTAGCCTTTCTAAACATTTTGGATTATGCATTCCTGAAATTTGAGTTTCAAAGCTTTTTTGAATCCCTGGGCAGAGGAGGAATTGATTGACTATGGATGCACTACCTGGCAGTCCATAAGGGAATACTCCCTCAGAATATGCACAGGCCTATATGATTACAAAACCCAGCTAGTCTGGGCACTGCACTGAACAATACAAGGCAAGTATTGCATATCAGTGAATGATGAAAAGAAACAAGTAAAGCAGGTAAGATACATTTTTAGATACACAACCAACTACATGCAATAAGATACTATGGAATACTTCCACTTTGTAGATGCTTTTGTCCTGATGAAATGTTTTCATGAACAGTGTCATGCTTCATTACATTGTGCCAAGACGAATCCATGTAACACAACATGGCGTATGAACACTGATTCCCTCACTGCTGCCAGAACATATGCTTATCCCAGAAGCTCTTCTTCCTTTAGAATGTGCTGCTCACTGGAATAAATGGAAGATCACACTATACATACTCTACCCAATCCCTCTCTCTACATCAGAGAAGCAGGGCTATCCTGTACATCCCTAGACTGACAGGTAGCAATGAAACAATCTTGGATAACATTTTGTGTGTATAGCATCCTATATTCAGCACTCTACAAGCATCTTGCAAACATCCCAACATCCTGGTAAGACAAGTGACATGCTCATTTCATAAATGGACACAAGGAGGCTCCTATATCACCTAGTGAGATGATGTCAGGAATTAAACTCTGGCACTCAAGTCTCTGCTTTAACCACAAGACACACTAATCTCTCTATTTTAAATAAAATGTGAGTGGAAATCTGCAGCCAGATCCTGCAAAGCTGTTCATTCTACATTATCTCCAGTTCCATGATATGAAAAAAATGCAGATTTTCTTTCTTTAATTGTTCGTAATAAAGGCATTTCTGCTCAGAGCTACAATAATGAAACAGAGAACACACCTATGGGAGGATTGCTTTGTAGTGTCCTTTTCTGTTCTTCACCTAGCAAAAGAACTGCAAGGCAAACTGTTTAGCAAATAAACAGTGCCCTCTCTTGGAAAAATGTCCTACCTCGAACAAAGCATTCAGCAGGTCTTCGTCCTAAATGCTTCTACACTAAATAGTAGAATACTTAAATACCAAAGTGCATTTACACCAGGAGCTAAATTAGCTGTAAATGTCAAATTTACAGCATAATCTACTTACCTTGTTCCTATCAGAGAAGAGAAATGTAAATAAAATAATAATTGTGGTGTTTTGTTTGATTTAACTTGTACAGTATAAATATTACAGTATCACAAATGCAGTCCTTAAGAAGATAAAAGGAAAAGTGAGACATTTTATTTGATCAGAAGGCTGTTTTGTAATGCAAGATCACATAGGGACCTGGGTGTATTGTTGAAACATCGAAAAAACACTATTCCCTTTCACAAAGTGTACTTTGGGAACCCCTCTGAACGTTCACTCAGAATGAATCCCAGCAAGGAGAACATTATAAAAATTGCCAGCTGAATAATGCTGATTTGCAACCACAAAGAAAAACCTCCAGTTTTGGTAGCTGCAAATGCTGGGATGGGCCTGCACATTCCCATCTGCTCATGTGGAAAACACCGCAGAGGATAGAAAATTTAAGAGACGGAGTGCCAGATCTTCAGATGATTTAAATCAGTTCCCCTGCATCAAGGTCATCCAATCAAACACAGAAGCACTGTACAAAGCACTTCAGGACACTGGCTTATAATGGGCGAGTAGGTGTACTCTTGCATGTGCATATGTGGGTGGGTTTAATCTAGCCTCAGTGATTCAGTTCACTGTGTCAGATCCAGTTTGGATTATATATATGCAAAGAAAACTCCTAAAAGGTTAAATTGCAGTGTTAAACCACAAGCCCCATTCTGGGGCTAGAGCAGACTCATTGCCCCTTTGGGAGTTCTGCCAGTCATCTACCACATCATCCTAAAGCATAAACTCTAATCCAAGCCCTGCCAAGGCAAAGCTAAAGTCCTGTGTCCTTCTTCACTCTTGCCCCACTCTGCATAAGTTTGTATGTCAGAGGCTTAGGCCCGGTTTACACTGTCGGCAAAATTCAATGGCCATTGACAGGATGTTACGCAAGCTACACAAAGTAGCTTGAGTAACTCCCATCGATTTCGTAGCTTCTGTTCCACATGCCATCTCCACTGCCTTGCACCGATGGGAAATGCATTCCCATCCACACAGCACTACACCACTTGAGGAGGTGGCTTTACTAAATTGATTTCTGGATCGACTGAACATGTCTTTACTGCTGCTCAATCAACCCGGATAAATTGATCTGATGGCAGCAAATATGCCACCATTAATGTAGACATAGCCTAACTCTGCAGAGTTTCTCTACAAAGTTTCTCCCCCTTCCCTCCTCTCAGACATCAGTGCTCTACAAGTACCAGCCTGTTGGTCCCAAGTATTTCTGTCTGCCTGATTTCTTCTCAGATGGGAGGCTATTGGAGATCAATTTAAAACAGTCTATTCCCTCATCTCCCCATGCTGTCAGTCATACAATGATATCCAGAAGCATCTGTAGTCTCAGACTAGGGATCAGGCCAGAGAGGGGGACAAGAAAACCTGACTTGTCCTTAATACAAAGGTGTAAATGTAAGAGGCTTCATTTCAGACTGGATTGCTGAAAGAAGATGTAATGTGGGCAATTAGGAATTCTGAAAAGAAGTTGGACTTGGAAAAACTAGCAGATCCATTAGATGGTATATGGTTTGAAGAGATGCAAATTTCTTTAGGATATATACTCAGGCGATGAGGATGGGAGTTATTGGAATAACACAGCTAGAAACTGACCGCTATTTGAAATTATATAGATGACCATATATATAGACCCTTCACTAGGTCATTTGTAGGTGGGTGGATGAGGAGATAACAAGACCAGGAGGGACCACTATGATCATCTAGTCTGACCTCCTGCATAACAAAGGCTACAGAGCTTCCTTGAATTAAGTCCTCTTTGTACCAGGGCAGATATTTTAGAAAAAAAAATCCTATGTCAATTAAAAAAAAAATGTCCATTAATGAAGAATCCATGAAAATCATCGGAGAATTGTTTAAATGAATAATTACCCTCACTGTTAAAAATGTGCACTTTATTTCCAGTCTGAATTCTTTTAGCTTCCAGTTCCAGCCATCAAATCCTATTTATTTTTTCTAGATTATCAATTTATTTCTCCATGTAAGTATTTAAAAATTGTGACCAAGTCATCCCTTAACCTTCTCCTGGTTAAGCTACCTAGATTGAACTCCTTTCACTTTAAGGTATATTTTTCTAATAATTTTTTTAGCTCTTCTCTGAACCCTCTCCATAGTATCAACATTCTTACTGAACTGTGGACACTAGAACTGGACGCAGTGGTTACATCAGTGCCAAATAAAAAGATAATATAACCTCCCTACTCTTTCTCAAGATTATCTATTTATGCATTGAAGGATTAGCCCTTTGTACACAGTGTTAGTCTGGGAGTTCATGTGCAATTGATTATCCACCATGACACCCAAGTTCCTTCCAGAGTAACTACTTCCCATGATAGCTTTCCCTGTCTTGTAATTATTGCCTACGTTATTTGTTCCTAGAAGTATGACTTCACATTTGGCCATACTAAAATGCATCTTGTTCGCTTAAAAACCTATCCAACCTATTCTATAACAGTGACCTTCTTCATTGTTTACCACTTGACCAATCTTTGTTTCACTTGCAAATGATCAGTGTTTATCAGTTTTCTTCCAGGTTTTTGATAAAAACGTTAAATAGTGGAGTCCCTATTTATGATCCCTATAGCCTCCGACTAGAAATGCACCTGTTTAATGATTCCCCATTTACAGTTACATTTTGAGACCGTCAGCCAGTTTTTAATCCATTTAATATACCATGTTAACTTTGTATTGTTCTACTTGCTTAATCAAAATGTTAAGCGGTGCCAAGGCAAATGTATTATGGAAGTCTAAGTCTATTACTTCACCATTATTGCCTTTATCAACCAAACTTACAATCTTTTCTTTTCAACTCCATGGAAAGAAATTAGGTAATGGTGTCTGGTGGACAAAATATACTGCAGAACTTGTTTTGCCATGTATCTTATATCCCGCCTAAGGGTCCCTGGTCTCCTACAGTTAAATAAATGGGATTTTATTTTTAATCTTTCTCCACTAGCCACACAATTTCCATCTCATTTTTTAAGCTGATTCCTTTGTTGACATTGGATAGTCACTCAAAAGTGAGAGGGTAAATTTGGTCATCCATTCTCTTTTCACAGTTCCATTAAAATCTGTGACATCTCAGAGTACCTCTCAGGGACTACCAAGCAGTTATGCCATCAGGGTGACTAAGAAAAAGGTGTCAGTGCTATCAAAGTATCAACTTTTTTTTGGTACTGAGTTGGTTTCTGGGTCAGTAGCATCTCACTGCCTTTTGAATCCTCTCCAAAGTCACAAATGGTTGCTGGTGCATGTAACTCTTGCCCAAAAACATAACCACAAGACATCACAAGATCTTTTTTTTAAAAAATAATCTGCCATGAGTTATATATTTAATCCACCACTTGATGTTTCCACCAAAAGTCATGCAAAATTTAATTTTAAGGTTAGGTTAATTTTAAGGCAAGGTTACTTTCTGCTTGCATTTCACAATCTTGACCATGTTGTAGCTTCATTTGGGATCTGACAGAGCTCTTCTACTTACTAGCATTGTCCTGAAAGGAAAGACTTTGGAACTTACGTTTCCGATTTTGCTGGTGAGTGGCTAGCATTTTTTTAAGTGGTCTTGAATATGCCACACTTTTGATGCTATTGGACAAGTGGAATCAATGTAACAGAGTTGTCTTTTAAAAGACTCGATTTTGTAGAACTGATCAGATCATCTAGAAACTTGCCAGAGGCTCAGAACTAGTGCTCACCAGAGGTGCTAAATAAAATCGCTTTGAGGCAGTTTGTGAGCACTTAACATAAAAGCCATATTTTTACTACCGGTCACCTTGCAATGATGACTCTAGGACAATAACTTCTCTCAAAATCTTCTTTAGTCTCAAAATGTGAAATTTCCTTTTAAAATTGAACTGGTCTTCAAAATACTTAGTCCTACAGAAGAGATAAATTTAAGGTTTGATATCTTGCAACCCTGCAGAGCTAGGGGATAGTGCTTTATAGCAAAGGGGAGATTCCCACCTTCTAACAGGACAAGCAGAATTTGCTATTTATTGTCAAGGTCCTGAGATAATCAGACTTTAAACTCATCTGGCATTTTTTAAATATAGAAAAGTTGAGTTAGATCATTTTTAGTGGTTTTTAAAAATGCATTAGTCATATTTTTATCTCGTACTGTGAAGTGTGTATATTTGACTTATAGTACCCAGGATGCCTGTGCTTCACAAGTGGAGGGATACAAAAACAGTCCACTTTGTTCCTAGAGAACACACACACAAATACAATCAGTCGTGTGTTCTGTTTCTGTATATGCCACAAATATATACGTGTCCTGTATCCCTCCATTTACCCCTCCATATATATTAACCCTCCATTTATTCCTCCATATATATAAAATCAGCCATGTATTCTGTATATGGCACATTCATGCCAGCTATATATTATATTATGTATAGATGTGCATGCTTTTTGTACCATGAGATTCATAGGAATTAATTGTAAACCATTCAAGTTTTCATGAGTAGTCCTTTGTCTGATCCTCTTCTCAATGTTTGTGGTCTGACCATTTGCTAGAGGTGAGGGACACTCTAAGGGCATAAGTTTTGCTCTCAAAATGTGCACGGAATTGTCAAACAAGTTGCTGTACAAAAAGAACAAATTTAATCATAGGAAACTGGTAATGGCCAGCACGCATGCTCTACTTATTTCGTGTAACATAGATAGATGAAAGCATATTTTTCTTGTTTGCACATGAATACTTTATGTATGTGCCTATTTTATGAGCACAATTTAGACACCAGTATTTGGAAATGAGTAGTTGCTTTTTGGGGGGCAGGACTGGGGTAGAAACCTAGTGAGGCAGGACTAGTGATAGAATGCCAATAATTTACATTGGGCTCCCAGAAAGTTTTTCTAGCTTAGTTAATGATACTTTGGGGTATGTCTAGACTACAGTCACTGGGTGTGATTTCATCTTGAGCTAACACACATAAGCTAGTTTTAAACTCACTATCCTGGGTCCAGAACAGTAAAGCAGCAGTAGAGCAGACTGTACAAATCTGCCTGGAACCATAAATTGCCCCTGGAGGTAGCACATGCTGGTTTGCTCTGGCATGACAGCACTATTCTGGAACCTGAACTAGAGAGATTAAAGCTATCTGAGGTATGTCATCTCAAGCTACCATCACTCCCAATGATTGCAATCTAGAAATACCTTATGTTTTCAAAGATACTGCCTGGTTCATCCCCAATATGATTTTGGTGGAGCAGTTAGTATGGGAGTTTCCAAACTAATTCATTTATATAAAAGCTGTGCAGGTGGAAGAGAGGGTGGGGAGAATCTTAAGGTTACTCAGTCAAATGGCACAGAAATAGAAGCCTGTTGATTGTACCAATTTAGCTTTTCAAATCTATCTTCACAAGGAAAAGATCTAGACATTTAAGATGAAATACTGGCTCCACTGAAGTCAATGGCAAAGCACCCATTGACTGCAATAGACCACGATTTCACACCAGGATTTAATACTTTTTATTAAATTGAAAACTGGAGTTCTCCTTCCTGTGTCTTAAAAGCCAGCTCAGCCAACAAGAGACCCCAGCAAGCCCCCGCCAGCATGTCACTGAGCAAGACCATAAGAGAAGTTCTTTGTGTGCCTTATTCATATGTATCCTTTCTGTTAAGTTTCTGTGGGTAGAAGAGATTGCAAAAAAGCAGATATCACTGGTGACTGGGAAATCCAATTTCTTCACCTCCTGTACAGAAAGCATTATTAGGAAGAAAATTCCAGAGAACACCAAATATGCCATGTCTAGCTATAACGACACGACGAATACATTTCTGGATATGACTCTTACTTTCTATCTCTGGTAAAGATAATCAATACTTTTTCCCCTTAGGGAGCCCCAACTGGGATAAAAGAATATAGTCTGAACAGCCTGCTTGCATTTGCTCTGTTTGTGTGTGGGTTTGCATATTTTAAGCATCTCTCTGATATAGCAAGCCACTCTGAAAGGAACAGAGAACTGTAACTAGTCAGCACCAAAGGGACATCAGCTTATGTATTCAGAATAACACCTCAAAGCATATATCTGATATCCCACGTACCTCTTCTGGGGTTAACGTGGTCAATAAATCCTTATTACACGATTGTAATCTACAGAGAAAATTACTTCATAAATGGTATGGATCTTTCAAATGATCTCAAGTATCAAGAGATTAACTAAAATGGTAAGAATGTTATTTTATTATTTCCCAGGTAGATATAAAACTGTTCAACCAAAGGCTTTATCAACAGTTTTGGAAATTCTTTGTATCTTGCTTCAGTACTTATAATTTTGAGGACTCCATGCTGTTTCCACCATTGGTGTGAGGGGCAGCGGAGTTGGGGGTGGCAATTTTAAAAGAAGAAGAGGGTTTTTGACTCTTTGTTGTCATGGTAACCTAAGTATTCAGGTTAGGAAGCTTTATTGAATGTTTTGGCTATTTCTGTATCCCTGCCTTCATTTAATAGATTTTGATGTTCAAATATTTAGTTCATCTCTTCCTCTGCATTAGAGCTGCTTGCATTTTAATATTTTTTAAAGCTCCGCTACCTACAGGAAGAAACTGTATAGTAAAGAGTGTTTTCACCTCACCAGCAAATATTTCCTTAAACATAAGACTTCATATGCAACTTCCTCTTCTATTCCCTAGGGACAACAAGGTCTTCCACGTCCAAAGCTTTTGAGTTACCAAATGGCTCTTATCTATGGTGGCACCACCTTTCTATGACTCCTTCATATAAGAGGTCATATTCTCCACTCAGCTACTTAAGCACAACAAAGGTTCTGTTTGCTGGTTAGAAAGTCCTAGGGAGACAATGTCCTACATATCAAACATGATCTGGAACAATGCACCCAGAGTTAGAGATCAGAAAGGTCAGAGTTGTAATCCAGGCTCCACCACTCTCTCACTGCATAGCCATTGACAAGTTACTTTATCGATTTAGCTCAGTTTTTCCACTTGAAAAATTCTACTCACCTTTCCCAGAGGGGTGTAGTGAGGATAAAATAATCAGTAAAGTGTACACTGAACAGATACTGTGGTAAAAAATGCTCATTAAGTGCTTCCATTTCTTCAGAGATTTTATACATCTTTAATCAAAACCTTGTCCTCATTTAAACCTGAAAACAGATCCAAATTTCATGTCTAACTCTTATCTCATTAATGAGTCAAGCACAAGACCCTCAAACATAACACTTCAAACGCTGGGGACCCAAAGTCTAGTTCTAGGCCTAACTATTAAAAAGTTACTTGAGAAGTTGAAGTCAATGGAGTTATACTAATTTACATCAGTTCAGAATCTATCCCATACTGCTCTGTACATCAGTTTTGCCATCCATAAAATGGAGAAAAGTATATATGGGAAGGCAGTAGGGAGTAGGGGTTAGTGCACTGGCTTGGAACTTGAACTGGAACTCTACTCCCAGCTCTGCACTAGCCTTCTGGGTGAGCTTGGACAAATAGCTTCACCTTTGAGTGTCCCTCTCTGTAAAACAATGATACTGTCATCCTTGCTTTGAGATCTACTGAAGAAAAGCTCTGTAAGACTAGGTACTACCCACCTTTCTAAAGCACTTTGGCTGAAAAATGCAATATAAATTCTATGTATTATTCTTCACCTTCCCAAACTAAACAATTCTAATATTTGTAATGTTAAAATAGCATGTACACACCACCATGACTATTTTGTTGTCCATCTTTGGATATTTTAATCTATTTTCATTCTTTTTATTGATTTGAATATTTTTCAAAAGAAATATTCCCATTTATCCCCAAAGTTCAATAACATTTCTAATAACAAAATAAATATCCCATAAGAAGCTCCTTTTAGTAACAAATCCCCCAATTTTAAAAATGGTGGAAAAGAAAATTAAGTTTATAAATAGTACATTTTTAATCTCCCAATCTGGATAATCAGCAGGTGGTTTTAAGGATAGATTCTCAACTGATTTCCTGTATCTCTGTTGATTTCAATCGAACTATAACTCAATTAAGAATCAGGCTCTTATCTCTGTGCAATAGTATTAAATAAAACAGGTCAATTTCAGACTTGGAGTATGTATTGCAACTCCAAGTCTGAATGATTCCCAAGTACAGCTGGTCTGGAAGATTTTCTTTGAAATACATCTCTGATGAAAATCAGAAATATTTCTGACAAAAATGTTCAAGGTTTCCTCCCTTTTCCCAATGAATTCCACTCCTTTATCAAAAAGAACTTGAGAAATTTCTTCAATCGTATATAGGCAAAGCATCTCTCCAAAGTGATTTGAGTAGTTATTAGTTTTATTGTTCAGAGTATTGCCAACTCAACTATGATTGTTTTTACACACTTAGATTATCTTTATGATATAGCTGATCCTTTTCCTCATGTATTTCTCATTGCTTTCATCAGTTTCTTTTTGCTGTTCATTTACATAATATACTTAATATACACAAAGAGAGATCATATTCTTCATCACCATTTGCATGGGTAGCCATGTTTATGCTGCTTGAATGTTCCTCTCTACTGCATCCTGCCTATACATAGAGGGACTAATAGTGTTCCCACAGAATTCAATGGGAGTTTTTCCATTGACTTCAGTGGGAACACCATTGACATCTATTTCCTTTCTTAGAGGAAATGAACCCAATAATCTTGATGCAGGCATATTACTGATTTCTATAAATGCACTGAGTATCAGACATCAAAAATCTGGCCAAACTCACAAAGGGACCACTCAATAAACACATAAAAAGATAAGTGCATCAACAACTCTACCAGATACTTGCATTAATTCCCTGAAGAGACCATTCCACTGTCAGTATTGAGGAAGTAAAAGGAGGACTTGCCATGATGAAAAAAGGAAGTCTGCAGACCCTGATGATATTCTGCCAAATTCCTCCACAATCTCAGCCCCAAAGGACTCCAGTGAGTAGCAACATTGTACTCTGCTACCTTGAGGACAGTACAGAGCCCTGAAATATGGAGTGAAGCAATGGTAATTACCATTCCAAAGCCTGGAAAACCCACTGATGAAGCAGGAAACTATAAGCCAATTTCTCAACTATGCATGACCTATTACCTTCTTGAACATATCATCCTCAAAGAATATATCCTTGTATTGAGCCAACTATTCCTCTCAAAAATGAAGGCTTCTGGCCAAAAATGTAGCAGCTGCAACCGAGTTCTGGCACTCACAACTCACACTGAGTCTGGCTATAAGAAAAACTGAAGCCTGGTGCAGCATTAGTTGACCTGTCATCTGCATAAAACAGTGTATGGATTAAGCGCCTTATGCTGAAATTTGCAAAAATTATAGCTATCAAACACTTCGCCTCCTGTGGATTATGCTAAGTAATAGACACCTCCAGGTGTGCCAGGTTAATAAGTACCAGCTCACCTTATACCACAAACAATGAGCGATCTCAAAGTTCTGTACTCATGCCAATCCTTTTTAATATTTACATAAGTGACATTCCTCCAACTAAATCACAATAATTGGGATATTCTGATGGAAGACCTCTTCCAAACTTCCATGACATTTTGGAATCATTAACTAAAGACCTACAAATTATTGAACAATGCTTCCAGAAATGGAGGCTCAAACCAAACCCTGAAAAAACAATAGTGACTTTGACGATAGGAGTGCCAAAAAGACACTAAAAGGTGCTTTCCATGATAAAAAAGTGTGACATGATACACCCCATCATATATTCAAATTCCAAAGGGGTAGCCGTGTTAGTCTATTGTAGAAAGACAACAGAGTCCTGTGGCACTTTTAAAGACTAACAGATTTATTTATCGCATGAGCTTTCGTGGGAGAAAATCCCACTTCGTCAGACACTTTGAAGACTTT
>ML685839.1:11644900-11700916 GCA_007922175.1 Pelusios castaneus | reverse complement strand
TGAAACTCGACCACACTGTTGTCTTCCATGACCATCTTGAGAAGGTAGCTAAAAAGATAAAAATGAGAGCTAACATAATTCCAAAATTAGCAGGTACATTTGGTAGCAGAATACTGCACACTAGTATGGAGCAGATGCAGCCACACACAACTTGTTGATATCCAGCTGAAGACACTGATATGGTGTGTATCACTGGAACCCTTAAGTCAGCTCCAACACCTGGTTTATCTAACACCGCTCCCCTACCACTATGCTGAACTGCTGTGACACTTGGTGAAGTTCAGCAAATCTAGGAAAACAGAGGTCTTCCTATCTACCAAGATCTTGACAACATTCCTTCCCCCCAAGGCATTAAGTCCTGCAAGCCCTTTCAGGGAATAATTGCTAAGTCTCATGCAATCAGGCTATGATAAGGAGGCTAAACAAGACTTAAAAAATAAGCACCTTGTGCCAAATTCCACACAGGAGGTTCCTGGGTTCAACTTCCCACAAACATCTTAGTCAATTGTGAATTGAATTTGAAGCAACCATCACAGATACAAACAGTTAATGAACAAATGGAAAATCAAGGACCCCTCAGCATGCACGTGGGGCATCCCGGGACATTCATCAAACATATCATCACCTATTGTCCAATTTATAAATATGACTGAGGTACCACTGCAATAAATTGTGCCATTCCTGATGTAGCCATTTGCTTGATCAATTCCAGGTGAAATTGTAATTGGTGATCTATGCCATCCACACGGAAGAAGTTAAGTGTTCTTACAAATGCTTTTGTTCTATTTTCCAGCCTCTTTTGTAAATCAAAACCTTTTAATATATTTAACATCCTATTTTTCTTGACCATTGGGGAGTACTCACCACCATCTTCAGTAAATGCTCTGCTACGACCACTCAATCTTTTCTTGGGAGGATCTTAATGATTCAGAGACCCTCAGTGAACATACTGTTCAATATTGATGTATTATTTAGGTTTTCTCAGCTCTTAAAAGTCCAGCTGTTATATCTAACCATTGTATTATTTACTAAGAACAATATCAGGTCATCAATATGCTTTTCCACCTACAAAAGATCCTCTGAAAACATTCAGACTTGTGCTCTCTCTCCTTCTTCCCTCAAAACTACTCCACTACAACCCTGCAGTTAACTTCATCCCTGTACCAGAATAAGGGAGATCAGGCTCTTGATGGCTAAAGTGCCACAAAAATGGAATTCATGCACAAGCCCATTCATGAACTCCTAATTGACTAATGGGACATCAAGCTTCAAGAGGAATGCTGACAAGGAGCTAGCAGTAGAATAGGTATGACAATCACTGACATGTCAAAGGCATGAGAGAATAAGTATTTATACATACCATATCAATCATTTTCTGTCTGCCATTGCAAACACCTATCCCATTCAAGGCTGGCATCCAAAATATAGCAATTAGTATTTGAAAAAAAATGCTTCAGACATTTTATAGAGATGAAAGTAAGTGGGTGAAAGCCCCAATGGAAATAGCAATATATGACACAGACATCATTAAATGTCACTGTGCTGCAACAGCATTTGAATACTGACATCAGCACCATGGATAGCAGTTATATCCTGGTAACAGCAAACTCCGGTAGACCTAGTTGAATAATACTTGTGTGAGGTGACAAATTTTGCCTTTTTAATGTAAATTTACATTTTCCCATTATTATACAGCAGGGCAAATAATTCAGAATTATTCAAAATGATTTTTTTTATTATTTGCCCTAGTTACCCAAAAGAGATGGCTACTCATAAATACAAAATAGAATTTAAATCTGAAGGAATCTTTAATTATCCAAGATGTTATTAATACAAGCAAGGGGAATTTTCATTTTTTTTAAATTACAGGCAATTTTTAATTCTAAATCTCTGTAAAAGCAAATTATAATAAATATCCCATAATCATTTTTTCACTATATATAAGGGAAGAGTGGAAATGTCATCAACTGACAGATCTAGTCATGAACATTTCACTGATATTAAGTTTTACATCTAGACACTTGTCCCCCATGAATGCACTCCTAAAACTATGGAAGATTCTTGGTTGTTGGACTAGTTTCTTTGAATGCCCCTCTCAAGCACACTGTCATCCAGCTGTTTTAATCATAAAAGTTTTTAAAAGTCATAAAACAAAAATGGAATCTCATCCAAATTGTGTTAGCTTGCATATTTCCAACTATTGAAACTCAGGCCACGGCAACACTTTCCCTTGGTAAATTGTTCTATGATAGTGTCCATCTGCAACCTTGCTGTGTCCCCTTTCTCAATTGCAATCAGAGCAAGGTCACTCAACTTTGTCCGGGATCGTGTTGAATGCATATAGTTTTTGACACCTTTTAATGTGCTCATTGAATGTTTACCACTAGCCACGCCAATTGGTATGTTGAGAACTAGCTGATACATTTACATTTCTGGTAAAACATCAAAATAACCTGAGAAAATGAAATTCAAGTAGCTCCAGACTCCAAGAGACAAACTGAACATCTTTTTGTTCTCTGTAAGATAATATATCTTGAAATGTGTAATCTTGTGAACTAAGTCTAAAGAAAAATATGAGCATTTTCCCATGAGCTTAAGAACTTCCTCCATTAACCCTTCTAAAGTTATATTTTGAAGTCACCTAGGATGGAACAAACTTGATAGAGTAGTTCCAAAGGGGGAGCCATGTTAGTCTAGTTCAGCAAAACAAACAAGGAGTTCAGTGGCACTTGTAAAGACTACTAAATTTATTTATTGCATGAGCTTTCATGGGAGAAAATCCCACTTTGCCAGGTGCTTTAAAGATGGAGAACTTACAGAATGGGAGGAAAATAAATGCAGGGAAGTGTAAAACATAGGATCTAGCTGTCTCTTGAAATCCCTCAAGCAAAACAATCTTGAAAGCAACTTGACAGATGGGAACTTCAAAACTATGAAAGCAGGAAGACTGCTTTGACCTGAAAAACAAACAAGGAATCCTGTGGAACTTTTAAAGAATAACAAAGAGGGATTTTTCTCCCACAAAAGCTCATGCAATAAATAAATCTGTTAGTCTTTAAAAATGCCACAGGATTCCTTGATTGTTTTGCTGAACTAGACTAACACGGCTACCTCTTTGGAACTTGCTTTGACGTGCTTCATTGTTGACTTGCTCATCCACAGTGCCTTTGGTTTTGCTCCTTTCAAATTCATCTATAGGATGTCTTTGGGTTTTTTGATTTTAAGATTACCTATGGGATCTTCAGCTCCATTGGTTTGTAGCTCATCTACAGGGCCTTCAGTTATGCTGGTTTCACAGGATGTCTCTCTGAAGATATCATCAGCTACTACCACAGGTGCAACTTCAGAGGTACTGCACAAATTGTTTTCCTGACTTAAACCATGGTACAGAGATTACTGATTCATGCTTGCAGAATTGAAACATCGCCCTTGACTTTCTACTTCTGATCACAGGAATTGACCATAACATTTACAAAATGATGGTTTACCTAGAACCTTTGGAGGCACTTTGTAATAAAATCTTTTTCTTTTCATTTTCTGAAATGAGACTTGTGACTGTATTTCTGATTTTCACTTTCAGGTACTTTCTAGTATGAGATTAACTAAATTGGAAGTATTGACCTAAATAAAGTGTATTTTTGTGCTGCCTAATTTATCTTTCAGTTGTGGGGGTAAATCCTAAAAAATGTTGATTTTTCCATGCAGAATCTAGAAGGCATAGGCAGAACTAGAATGTGGCTGGCTGGAGAGTGCATCAGAGGGATTGGAGAGGCTGAAGTGGGCAAATACAGACCTCTCAGTATTTGAGAACAAGAGGAGGATATGGAAATATGGAAACAAACTACATTTCTCAACAGCAGTCCCATCAGTAGTGGCTGTGACCATTGCTGGAAAGAGTAAGGACTTCTACTATCACCAGTAACTGTGTCCTGACCATGCTCAAATGCTGTGGGATTTTTCAAAGGCACTGCAGGACTGGTGGGTGAAGGTCACCCTGGAAACCATTTGTAAACAGGACCTGATGTCCAGGAGTGGTGTTAGATACACTGAAACCATGCAATTGCATCAGCCCTGCAGCAGTGAGGGAGCCCCTTGCCATGATGACTGAGCCAATTATTTGTGAGTATTGGGTTCCAGAACTGAATGGAGTGGGGCAAGATGACAGTGATGGCGGAATAGTTGGTGCAGCTGTTCAGAAGCCCATGAACTAGGAAGGTTCAGTGCCACTTGGCCGCACAGCATATGCCCAGTGCAGCCTGCTGGAACTTCTTGGAAGAGCAGTGCTCTAGTCCCTGCTGCACATGTTTGAATTCCCTTCAGGAAATGCCTTCGCAACAGTGGCTTTGCCATGAACTCTGATTAATGGGACCACCAATGGCAGAGCCACCACTGCGATTGGAGGCCTCTCCTTGCTTCTGACAGTCCACATAAATTCAAAGGAAGGCAGCAGGAACCACCATCCTGCTCTTCCTAGAGACTTTCACTCTAGCTCTGGCCACAGCAGCTGTGGTTTGCAGCTCTGGCTCCTGCTACAGAAATTCTGGCTTTGTTAGAAGCAAGGATGATGGTGCTGGGCCCAGGCCAGAGTGAACAGCTGGCACAGAGCCAGGCAGTGAGGCTGTGGGGAAAATGAGAGTTTATTTGAAGGAGGGATATATGTGGGGACCCACAATAGAAACCTGCATCGGGGCCCAGGATTTTGTTCTTTGGCCACTGGCAAGTGGGAGGAGACAAAGGGTTCACATCCGGAGGGACCCAGCCAGCATTTGCTGACTTTGCAGACTGGTAAAATCTGCCACTGGCCAGGCTGCTGATCAAGGCATGATTTAGGGACAATAGTCTTTGGAGGACAACTTCCTCCTGGTCACAGATAAGGAGAGGACAGCCTTAGTCTTCTTGCTGGAGCTCTATGGTAAAGTGCTATCTGTAGCACCCTGATCACTGAGGTTGCTGCAGCAAAGAGAAAGACTGAGGCTTAACTGAAGCTAATAAACCATCTTCTTTGGGGGATTACTGGCTCTTGCATGGGGATTACAGAGTTTATGAGGCAATCGGGTCAGTAGTTGGGAAAATATATATTTGAGAGGACCAGGAAGGGAGTTCAGAGGGAGATGTAGAACAGAAAAGAAAACTGTGTGGAAGTCTCTGCTGCCTCCTTGTCTTTCTATATACCTGTGGGATGCTCTGTTATGCTTTGAAATTGAACATTAAAAGCACACCTGGTGAAAGAAGAAAGAGCTTGTGTGTTTTGGGGGGAGGAGACCACAGGTTAGGTAGCAGTACTCAAAGCTAAAGATGAAGGATTACTCTGTGAGAACCTCACGGTAGTGTTTGATAGACACGAAACATTCCTGTCCCAATGGAGAAGAGCCTTTAGATGAAATTACTGTCCTTTTTTACACATTTTTACTCATTCATGTCTGTTGAGCTGTTTGAAGGAAGGCACATGGACAGCATATACTTCAGCATACTTATGTTTAAGAACCTCCTAAACATCTGTCTTAATTTTCTAACAAACATGCTGAAAATATTTAATGGTACAATTTATAAGAACCTATGCATGCATCTTGCTAAGAACCTCATTACCCTGAGGACAGGCTGGCTGGCTGACAATATAGGAAGTGAGACTCTATCTGAGTTCATGATTTTCATATGCAGAGACTATAATAAAGAATTGAGTCTGTGTAGGAGTGAGAACGGTGTTTACAGCGTCTGCAAGTTAGACAGCCTTTGAAAACTCCAAACATATATGTATAAATATCTGGGTGAGAGTATAACTACTTTTACGCATCTGCTAAGGTGGACATCTGGATTTTTCAAAACAAGGACTCCTGTAACACTTTTAAAGACTAAGAAATGTATTTATCGCCTGAGCTTTCATGGGAGAAAACCCCACTTTGAAGATGGGAAAAGTTACAGAATGGGAGAAAATTAAATGGAACACTTCAATCTCCCGGCTCACTCCACTACCAACTTGTTAATAGCTGTGCTCAAACAAAGAATAACAAATTGCAGCTTCAAAGAGAAACTGCAGAATTAGAATTTATATGTAAATTCAACTCCATTGCCTCAGGGTTAAACAGGGACTATGGATTTTATACTCATTACAACAGGTGTTTTGATCTCACCTTCTTCAATATGCTGTTCCCCAGTGTTTGAATCCTAACACCTATTTTGATTTGCTGTTACAGTCTGACCTGGTCCTGTGTCATACATTTCCTTGCATTTAATTTCTGCCTATTCTGTAAATTCCCCATCTTCAAAAAATCTGACAAAGTGGGATTTTCTCCCACGAAAGCTCAAGCGATAAATACATTTGTTAGTCTTTAAAAGTGCCACAAGACTTCTTGTTTGTTTTGCTGGATTTGAGTAAAACAGCTACCCTTTGGATTTTTCAAAGTTCACATCATGAAAATATGGCAATATATTTATTCTGACCTGAATTTGAACAGATGATCTACAGCCAAGAAGATCACTAGACCATTTTCAGTCCTTTGAACCCTTTTCTAGTTACATCCAGATCTAACTAGACAATAGCCAGTATTAAACAGACTAATTAGACAATGGCCAATAATCATGCTTTACTGGCACGGGCCAAACTGTTGTTATGATTATTTGATGAAACAAGTCATCAGAGTTTACTTACAGGTGAGGGGTGAATGTTGTCTTGTTCCAGCTTACAGGCTATTGTCCAGTTTTCAGCCCATGTACCCTTAGCATCTGTAATTTCTGAGGTAGGACTCTGATATGCATTTTATTGGGTCACTGGCTGTATTAGACATTTCCAAGAAGTTCACACGCGCTCTCCCTTTTTTTTCTTTCAACTCTCCAATGTTACATGTCATTTGTTCAGCAATAGCTTCAATTTCTTCCTTTCCAAGTCAATCACACAGCTTTTGATAGAAATTCTCACTACCCTTTTAAGACTATTATTCTCATTTACCTCTATCAGGGTATCACAATAGGTAGACTTGATGATGGCACCCATTAATGCCCTGAGATATTATGTAATCAAACAGTCCTTGAGCTTTTCCCAGTTGGTGCTGCTATTTAAGATCATAAGACTACTCAATGTATGCCTCCTTCTCACAACTAACCAGCCTTTATAGGTATACCTAAACTGCATATTAACCCTGGGTTCTGATTCAGGTTTGAGCCCAAGCCCCACTTCCATCCACACACACGTCAGTCTGACTCAGATCAGCAAGCATTCAGGATCCTACTGAAAGGGTGGGTCACAGCCCAAATCCCACTGAGACTCAGGTTCAAGCCCTGTTATTTTGCAAAGTGGACCCAGGTCAAGCCACAGACTCAGTCAGGTCTGCACAGTGCAGTATGATCCCATTAGCACCACTGAGACCCCAAGTCTAGCAACTGTAAACCCAGGTTTACAACGCATACTCAAGCATGGGCTGGGAAACCCACAAGCCTGGGTCCCAGAGATCATGGTTTACAATGCAACGTAGACATTCCTTGTATGGCTCTGCTCCCTTGAACATATTCCAGCTAAACTGCAGTTCTGTGGCATGTCCTTTTTTGATAGATCTATCCTCTTTGGTAGGCTTTAAATACCACTTCTTGAAACCAGCTTCTGCTTTGAACGTTAGTACATTCAGTTTATATCCTCCCACATATCTGAAAAAAATGAGCGGTTGTCTTTCCTCAGCTCATCTGCTATTGTTATGTCCACATTCCTGCAATGCTTCAGAACAGTTTGTTAGTGTTAACCGCACATTCTTCTCCAATAGCATCCAGAGTGGAAGTGAATAGTTGATATAATCATTGTGTTTTAGATACAGTTCATTCTCTTTCAAAAGTAACTGGTGATGTAAACCAAATCTGTAATAACCAGCTTTTCAAAGTTAATCTCACTGGTTTCTTATCTCCAAAAAGAATAATATTCTCTTTGGTTCTTGGTAAATGGCATATTTGTTTTCATTAAATGCCAAAGTAATAACAAATAGCTTTTTGTCCAAATGGACAAATTAATTCCTGGTTTAAGCCCAATAACTAAATAGGCATGAATTTGCCCCCAAATTCTGTGTTCAGAGCTATCCTTATTGCCATCGGCCCTAGAATTTGATCAGTAAGGTTCCTGGTCTCCCCAGAATATTAAAATCTTCAATGACACATTTTATTAAATGGCATACAGGAGTAATTAGCTAAGGAGCCACACCTCTACTTTAATTGCTCTTTTGGCTGCATCATTATATTAACCCCAACATCCTGTTCAATTTACCCAGCTAAGTAGCCTAATTGATTTTAAGAGGCCTATTCATTTGAGTAAGGAGAACCAGATTTGATTCTAATACTGGACTGAAACTCAGAAAACCTGGGTTCTATTCCTGGCTCTGCTACTGGCCAGCTGGTTGATCTTGGGCAAGTCAGGTCCACTCTGCCTCAGTTTCCCCATGTGTAACATGGCAATGATGCCTACCTCATTTTTAAAGCACTTCATGATTTAAAGACAAGCACTATATCAGATCAATGTGCTTATATTCCTATCATCATCTAGCAAGGGCCTCTTTAAACATCCAGTGATATTTTTAAAATATGCACAGACTTTTTAGGAATTAGCATATGGGTAAAAAATTAACAATATGTGGAATATTTTTAAAAACACCTAAATTATCTATGCCATTGCCTGGCAGTGTCTAGAATCTGCTTTGCAATCCACGGGGCAAGCCTTAAGACAGTGTTTACCAACCTTTTTGGCTCGAGGGCCACAGATATTTTTACAGCCCTGAAGGGCCACCAGCCTCCAGCAGCAGGTCCCCCACTGAAAAGCAGTTTGCCTCCTTGCTTGCTGCTCTCCCGTGTCTGCATTGGGAAACTGCACACATCCTGTAGCTCTGCGCACCCTACTTGGGTATCTGGGCAGTGGTTCCTTTCTGCTGCTAGTGGGATAGAAGATGAGTGCTCCCCCCCTCATCTCTCTGACTCCAGAAAGGACCCTAGAACCTATGGACCTAGGCAGAGCACTTCACTGTGCTCTCTCTGCTAATCTTCTATCCCTTTGGCTGCAGCAAGGAGCCTTCATTGGTCTTTTAGCCGTTCGGAAACACACTTTGCCTGGGTCCATAGGCAGTGACTCCATTCTGCAGCCAGCAGGAGGGGAGCTGAGGGCCACTTTGAAAGCCCTGGAGGGCCACTTTTGGCCCCCAGAACACACATTGGAAACCACTGCCTTAAGGAAAGGGGAAGACCAGAAACAGCAAACAAATTCATGTCTCTCTATAGAGCTGTGGGAATTGGGATAGATGTGATGTGAACAGCTCAGTAAAAAGGCACGGTCATACTTACTGAGTGAACAGAATGATTAAAGAAGAAACCCTCTGCACATTGAGTTTGTCTAATCTGATAGATGGTGGGCAATTAAATAGTACTAGGTAAAAGTTATTTTCATTTTCAGTGTTAATGTTGCAAGTGAAAGCAACTTGTTTCTGAAATAAATAACAGGCCATAGGTATTGGCCTTGCCCATTGCATAAAATAACATCTTCATTCTGTCTCACCTTCGTACCGAGAGAGTGATTTCTGTTGTCTATTTTTAGATGCAAAACAGGTGTCCCTTATTTATGAAGATTGGGTGATGCTGCTTATTTTGCTTAGCATCCAAACAAAAGTTACAAAGCCTCAGATTAGTATGACAAGACTGATGCATTGAAGAACTCCCAGATCCCTGCTCAATCATTGTACGCTCAATAGTTCCCTTTATTTACAGTAAGTAGTACTTCACTGCACAACTAACCTCACTGTTACTCTCTGCCTAGCCCCACGGGTAACGGTGGCAAAATCTAGCCCCAAATTATTAAGGAAAGATCAGTTAACAGGCTAGACTGATGTGATTGCTACACACTTTACTGCCATACGGGGAATGGGAGCTTACTATATTGTATATTTGGTTAACACCTTAGCTAAACCCAATGTCAAATGAGAAGTCTGTTCCCTCTTACTAATACAGCTGCCCTGAAAATTTTTGGCCTGTCTGAAGTTCTGTGGTCTGAAAATGCATGTTAGTACCCCAGGAAGTAGGACAGCTGGGGCGGTCTTAGGAATTCCGGGGCCCCTGGGCAAAAGGTAAGGATGGGGCTCCCCATGCCCAGCCTCACTGGGGCCCCCCAGACATCCCCCCACCAGCCTTAATGACCCTGCCATGGCCCCCTGCCCTTCCCCCAGAGCCACGCCATGGGCCCCTGGCCAGCTCCCTGTGGGTCCCTCCGGTCCCCCCGCTGGTCCTGCCACAAATTCAGATTCAGAAACTCCATGAGAACACACGCCAAAAAAAGGACATATGGTTTCAGACTGTACTGGATTTTACCCAGCACTAAACAATGAGAAAGCAGACCTGCCAATACATTCTCAGTTTTGATTAGACAAGATGAAATTGAAATAATATTCCCTTTGCTGGAGAGCTGAGCTGCCAATCAAAGGTTGCTTTAAAGGGAAACAAGTAATTTAGGCACAGGTTTGATTTAATAAGGGGTTCACAAAACATAATATTAATAGAAATCTATTCTTAACAGTTCTTTAATAATTTAAAATGTCCCCTGCAGTTTTCACAAAATCAAACACAATTACACTGTGCTACTGTGGATGAGAACCAGAGAATGAAATTGACTATAAACTAATCTAATTTCACTGGTTTTTAATAACTGGAGTTGTTAATCAGCTCAGCCATCAAATCTCCAGAGCAGTGCTCAACATGCCTGAAGCAGGAGGCAAAAGTGGTCTTATGCCACATATCAATCTCTCCATCTGATTCTGTGGTCAGCCAGCAGCTAGTTACATAGGGTCGTCACTTAGAGCAACCTGAGGGGTGCAGCACATTGGCCCATTTTCTAACACCCCTAGTACTATGCCAACTCTTTGCCACCCAAGGATTCTTCAATGCTGGGAAAATCCTCAATTGCCCTTTTCAGGCAATTTGAAGTCCTCTTTACATCACCTAAGCAATAAGAAAAGGGACTTGAACATGAGCCAGGATCTGGTTCAATGTTAAAGATGACTTTCTTCTCAAAACATCTCTTTCAGGCTTTGTTTAAATCAATATGCATACCAAAGCCATCTTTCCTGCCTGAGGATAAAGTAGTCTTATATTTGATCATCAGAATGAATAAAAATTTTAATTAATTGAGCCAAATATTGAAGTCCTTGTCAAGGGTACACATCATTCAGAGGCTAGACTCCCAATGAAGAATGAATAAAAAACTTAACAAAAGACGTCAGGGGTTGGTCTGTGAAGACAAACATACACAACCAAGGTTAGAAATGAAATGGAGCCCTGAGCTCAGAAAGAGTAGTCTATCAAGGAGAGAAGACACGGAGTTTAACTATCCTAAGATCATCTGGTGAAGCTTGTGAGCAGAACTGTCCTCGGCATTTGACGGATGTGATCTAGCAATGAGATGCATGCAAATGTATCTCTATGACCAAACAGAGCCTCACAGCCTTCAATGGAATTCCAAATGGGCATGAAAAGTCTTTATATGTGCTTCTCTTTGTAGGATTGAGGCCAAAATATCCATTTAAAAATTGGAAGATCTATCACAGTTTTCAAAAGTGTATAAGAGAAGACATGTATGTAAGATCAACAGAAAACACTTTTGTTTCCAAAGTCCCTCTGCATTTAAATAAGTAAAAAGAAACATTAATTTCAAGTCCCATTAGGAATAAAGAGGAAGAAAGCAGTGGCTAAGTAAGATGTTAGAAAAAGATTCTTATTTCCAAGTTTCTGAGACCGCATTACCAACAAAGAAGAGGAAATAAAAATATTTAAATTATTTAGAAAGTATTTCCTACTATGCCTTCAAAGGGAGTTAAATTATGTTGTTATTAAACTTACAGAAACAAGTCTTCCCAAAAGGACTAGATCTGTAGTTTTTCTGACTGGAGCTTTGCCAAGTTAAATTGTTCAGCCTTAGTGTGATTACAGGATTAAAATGTTGGAGAAAAAAATAAATGTAGTAGTAATATAAAGCATTTGAGTGAAATGCTTTTTTTTTTTTTAACTTATGACTCAAATACATATTCAGAATGAATATTTAACAAAAACAACTTCATTTGGAGCTAAATAAAAACATTTATAAATTTATTTATTGTATTTTTGAAGATAAATTCATGCAGCAAACCTGTATAAACTGATTAAAAAGTCCCAGGGTTTTGTGCACAATCAGGAGGAGAGAGAGAGAGAGAGAGAAGTGTTTCCTTCAATTAATTGGCGAAGTCTGCTTCAATACTGATTAGTTCTGCCACACAGTGGGAAATGATGAAAACTGAAGGAGTACTGGTTACAAAGTACTAGAAAATGAAAACAAAGTGAGGCAGAAAATTTCAAGTGTAGTTGTCTTTCTTACAAAACTATAATTCAGAAGAATTTTAAAGTAAGCCAATTTCATTACCAAGGCTTTACCTCAGTCATCCTCCTAAAAATAAGCACAATGTGATATAAGAAAGCTATAATCTAATCTGTAATATGTATAAATAAAGCTAGGAAAGGATATGAGCATGCATATAATAACAAAATACTGGACCTGATTCTGTTTACATTCACAGAGCGTTAACTGTCTCTGTCCTTTGAGATCATCTAATAGGTCAGGACTAAAGCTATTATCAAATCAGCATCTATGCAAAAAGTTATTTTGTGTCTAGACAGACGATTTCAGTTTCCATAGCTGTCAGGCTGTCATTTTTCACAAGTGCTGCTAATAAAAGTGTACAGAAATCAGTAAGTAAAATATGAGGTGCTGAATATGGGGATGCAAATTAGACTCCCTTGTATTACTTTAGACTCAAATGCCCATCGTCCCACTTCTACTTATTTTTCAGTGCAAGGCTACATCTACCACAGTGGTCAGCAACCTGCATCACATGTGTCAAACATGGCACGCATGCCCAGCTTGAGCAGCACACGGGAGCCCTGGCCAGATAATGCCACTCTGGGCTCCAAGCGCTGCCCTCGCGTTCTCCATTACACCATCAAGGTGGCCTAGCCTCTCCTCTCTCCCACAGGGGCCCAACTTGTGGGAAACGGCTGAGGTGACAGGAAACCGACCTGTTTTCAGTGGCCCCGCAGGCCTCCCACCACTCTCGATGAGAACAGGTCCCCAGCATTGGAAGGGATTGGAGGGGGGGCCACTAAGGCATGCGCCTTTCTAAAGGATGCTGACCCCAATCTACCATTACGAGCTCAACGTTTGACCACATACTCACACTCTCTCTCATCAAGCAAGAGGAGGTATAAACCTTAGCATAGCTTTGGCAGCCCAGCTAGTTTCAGCAGATGGATGGCAGAACCAGGGAGAGAACGTACCCCTGGTTTCAGGCAGGTGTGCATTCAGCATGCCTCCATCACTCCACTACTGCAACATTGCCTACTGTGCCTGCAATACTCTTCAGACTCGTGCTAGCTCCATGAATACAGGAGCAGGGGAATCATGCCTCTAGTTCAGGGGTCTGCAACCTGTGGCTCTGGAGCTGCATGCAGCTCTTTGGCTGCCCCCTTGCGGCTCTGGGCTCCCCCAACCACCGGGGTACCCTGCAGGAGGCCCATGCCTGGCTCTGGGCTTCCCCCAGCCACCAGGGACCCCACGGGCAGCCCATGCCAAGCTCCAGGCTTCCCCCCCCCCTGCATAAGGGCACCCTGCAGCAGAAATCCTGGCTCACCTCCCTGCACCTCCCACCAGGAGGCTACACCCATTGTGGCTCTCAAAACACTTTGTTATTGAAGGAATTTTCAAAAATGGCTCTTCTTATCTTTTGGGTTGCAGACCCCTGCTCTAGTTCATAGTGTAGACGTAGCCTGAATGTGAAAGAATCTAAACTGCTGTAACTTTTCAGAAAGGAGCCATCAAAAAGGTGTAGCCTTAATTTAGTGGCATGGTTGAGATAGAAGATGCCCAAGAATTTAAGGAAGTATCTCATCTTCATGGCCTGTATTCTCCATTCAATTTCTGCCATAAAGGTCCATGCGTCACATGCATACAAAAAAAAAATGGAGATGACCAGTATGTGCAGCAGTTTCAGTTTGGACCTCAGGGAAATGTTCTTATTCCTCCAAAGCCAATATGCTTTTATGCTGTTAGGCTTTAATGTTTTTTCTGTCTCTGTAGACTTTTCTCTGTCAGGTCTTGTCTGTTACAGTTTGGATACTTTTCCTGCTAGTAAGTTGTGGAATGAAACTCAGGTTAACAGTCATACCAGACCCACCCAAGGACAAGGATGCTGTGAATAATCAGTAAGGCAGTGGCCAGCTGTATATTGAGAAATTCTGGCTTAGATGGGAACAATACATTTCTGACTAGCTGTAAGGACCCTCCTCTCCATCCCATCCTCCCACCCCACCCTAAATGTAGCCATAGGGCCTTTAATGTAATTAAAGTGTCTCTGCATCGGTCATTATCACCTCTGTCCTCTCTGGGTGGAACAAGTCTGTACTTGTAAGTAAACAGGTAAAGAATTCCAAGTGGATTATGTAACTGACAAAGAAGCATATATATTTGACCTCTGTAACATCACCAATTTGAAGCTGTCCTGTCAGTGTTCCCGGAATTGTGAATAAACCTCTTCAGTATTATCTATGCTGCCTGATTCTTGGGGAAAGAATCTTTCTTGCTTAACAATGCAAACTGGCCAACAATTCAAAATTTTACTGCTGCCATTCTTTCAATTGCACAAAGAAGTCATCTGACCAAACAGACTGGAACTGTTCTATGCACTTCACTACTTTGGATTTGGCTTCCAGTTCTTAAAATGGGATGTAACTTCCACACTCTATCCTTCAGCTAGAATCCTTACCAATATCTATGTCAAAACATCTCATTCCCTCCAAAAGGAAAATAAAGGCATCCTCCCTCATCACCCAACATCACATCCATATGGTCATTAATGAATACATTCTAATAATTTTGATTGCATATATATTAAATTTAGAAGGAAAAAGAAAACTGTGGAACTTGGGCTCAAGTATTAGAAAAATTTGGCTAAAGTCACTCATGTACTGGCAAAACAGAGCTGTGGAAGAGCACCTGAGCAATCCAGGGAATGGGCACTTAAGTGGGAGTCAAACATCCTATTCTCAGTTCTGAAGCTATTCCTTGCTGCATGAACTCAAGCAAGTCCTTTCAGAGGACATCCATTCCTTGCTCTATATCAATGCCTTCCCAAGAAAAACCATCCCAGGGAAGAGAAATAGAGACCCATGCCAGGAAAGGGTTACAGTTCTCTGCTAAAGATACAGCTTGCAAAGGTCAGACCCATATTAAAAATTTGACCAGATGTTCAAGTCTTGCTATTCTGCTTTTACTAGAGTAGTCCAGAAAACAAAGCCATTAAGCACTGGGCTGTTCAAATTATGCCTAGTATGCTCAGATGTTTTTCAACATATTATCATTTTAGAGACTGATAAGTTTGCTCAAGCCCAGAAGACATTCATTCTAGTGAAGAGAGGAGAAGAGATGAGAGATAGGAGAAGAGATGAGAAACTGCTAAATATCTCGTTTTTCAAATCTGGGCCTTTCAGTTAATTGCCATTCTTACATTAACACCACAATATACTTATTCAGAACAGGGGTATTAATGAATCAGGAGAAGGAGAAATTATGTTCATAACTGTGAAAAAATGGTAAATTCCTGTATTGCTGGGAAGTCAAAGTCACACTCTGGATTCTTTCATTGAAGAATCTTGAATTAATTCTTTGTTAGCTGTGTGAAGTCAATCCCACATGCCTAACTAGAGAAAAGTCATCAGACCTCCCCCCCACCCCCACCCCCCAAGACATATTCAGACATATTATGTTCAAAGACTTAATAACAGGCTTAAGTGAAGTAGTAGGTTAGTAGGGGAAATCCAGTCTTTTTTGTCCTAAACAGAAATGAGATTCTGGTTGGCTTTGGATACACAGATAAGGAAATATTTTGGATACTGCATAATAATTATTTTCTCTTAAGTTTAGAGATAAAGGACCTTCATGTTTCTCAGATTCCTGCTTCTCATCTTCCATTCATATTTATCTCCTCTCCACTATGAATAAAATGGAAACAGGACTGGGCCTTCATCATTAGCTCTTTCTTCTTCCCTACTCACAGTTTCTTCCCCTCCCCAGACACACTTTATTTTATTTTATTGTGCATGCCTGTTTCTCCTGTGGGTGGGTATTCTGTAAATAAAGCCTGTATAGCTTTGTTCCAGCAATATTCCACTGAATTTACACCACCACAAGAATGAATTTTTACCCTTTGCTCTGTACAGCACTTCGGATACTGTCAGGGCTCAACAAACAATACGTATTAACTATTTCCATGGATTGGAACTATAGAACTGTGCCCAAACAAGCAAGGAGGAATGTGTTATTCGACCCAATTATGTTAAAATCATATTATGCATGGGAAAGCTATTTATTCCTGTTTAGGCAGAATACATTAGTTTCCCCCCGCCAAAAAAAGTCTTTCCGAGTCCTGCAGGGCTGGAGACAGTTGCTGAAGTTTTGTTCAGGGAGATGGAATTGATTGTGTGGGAGAGCGGTGGCAGGCAAAGGGAAGACAAATAGACACGGCTACGTGGGTAAGACAGAGCAGGAATTTGTATGTGTGCCGATAAGCATATTCACCGGCAGGTAGGCGTCAGGACTTATTTCACAACCTGCTCCTCACTCTTTCCACAGATACTATGAAGAGGGACTGGGTAAGCAAGTTATGACTTGTGAACCCTACTTTCTTCTATTCTCCCACCCTTAGGTCTAGCATGGACATTTCTGAGCTACAGATGAGGTATGAGCGCTTGCCAGGAGGCCATATTGCTGTACGGCTTGTTATCTGTATCCTTTCCTGCCTAGCTGCCAGCTTCATCTCTTGGAGGAATCTAGCCTTTGTGACTGGGATCCTACTACACTACAAATCTGAGACTGTTTCAGGGCCACTGCCAGCATGCTGCCTTACTTGCTATGCCTGACCCAGTACCAGCCTTTGGCTGTTCCCACATTCACAGCTTTAGTTATGAGTGGATTGGAGGAAGTGGCCAAAAGGAAAAGGTTCGCAGAAAGTCTAGGAAGTGCTTGAATTGTGCATACGCTTACAACGATTATTATTCACCACATTACACCGTCTAGAGGCCCCAGTCAGGATCTGGGCCACATTGTGCTAAGTGATGGAGAAAGAATCCAGGTCCCTGTCCTTTTTTATTTATTTATATCACTCACTCACATTCATACACACACACACGAGTTTATAATTGACTCTTGGGATAATCATTATAGAAATAGTAGCATTCTACCTCCTCCTCAGTTCAGAGAATGAAGGAAACTTTCTCAGGGTATGTCTGCAACCCAAAAAACACCCTGCGACAGCACATATCAGACCCTGAGTTGACAGACTTGGGCTCATGCTACAGCGCTGTAACGAGCCACGTGGATGTTCCCACTCAGGCTCCGAAATGCACAAAGGCAGAGTAGGTTTCAGAGCCCAAACTCCAGCCTGAGCAGAAATGTTCACACAGCTACTTTTAGCCATGTGAACTGGACTCTGTAGACCTGGACCTGAGACACACTGATGTAGGTGATCTTTTTTCGCAGGGACATACCCATTAGATTTACTTCATCGTCTTATTGTTTTACATTTGAACCAGGCACAGAACAATGAACACCCTGTGACACTAGCTGAGGTAACCTCAGAACACTCTCTGCACCTGCCTTACTAGCCAACACAGGATACCGAGATAGAAGGGGTGTAGAAAGTTTAGTTAAGAAAACACAGAGCAGTATAAATATCTTTAAGCCAACCCTCCTTCTACAACTTTTTGTTAGAGTGGATGCATGAAATATTTAGACTTGCTAGAGCTCCACTAGCAATGCTTTTATCCCAGCAAAAGGGAACATAGCCACAAGCTGCCTACTGGCAATGCATGCTGGGATGCTCTATGTGGTCTGTGCCATAGCTTTTCCCCTTTCACTGTCACACACCAACCTATCCCTGACAGTGCATGTGCATGTCTGGCTAATGTCTCCCAGCAAAGTGGAATGATCATTGACCCTCATTTGGGCACTGGACATGGTCTGAGTTTTTTAGTTCCTGGAACACTCCACTCTGGATTCATCACAGCCACCGAAGCAGGGGTTGTACAACGGAGCAGGAGACATAAAAGCAGGGGGAAAAATAAACTAAACATGCTGTGCTTATGTGTTATCTGTCTCATTGCCTGTGTTTTCGTTTCAGTTTCTTCTGCAACTCACTTTTTTAAAAACTGTCAGACCAGATTTTGTGACATGTTGGGGGGGAGGAGGGGGAATCCATTGACTTTTATTTTATATTTTTCTTCTGAGTTGGGCTGGAGCAGCAAAGGATTGTTGTCATGTTCCACCAAAGCAAAAGCACAGCTGGGTACAAATAGGATGCTGAGAAAATGATGGAAAATTAGTGTGCCTTTACAGTTACTTGTGGAGTCAGTTGAAAAGGGTATGAATCCGGGCCAGTTTGATTATATCCCTGCAAAGCATGTTGCCTTTGTAATGCATACAGAAAATCAGTAAAGAATAGAGCACCTCAGCATTTCAACATACACTGATTGTGTATCTGTCAATAGATTTTTTAATGTGCTCATCACCATGATATAAAGACACTACTTAGCTTTTCATGTAAATAAAGGCAAGATTAAAGGTATACAAAGTATTTGTAACAAAATGCTGAATTATTTTGAATCAAACATTTCCTGTTTCATTAAGCGCTTGAAAATGGTCTGTTTTTGCAGATCATTTCAGCAAAGAAAGTGGGGGATTTTAGCAAAAACTGTACAGATTTTTTGAGCAAAACAAGAACAGGCTTTTTTTCATGTGAAATTTGTAAAAGAAAAAAAAAGAGGATACATTTCTCAGACAGATGGCTATTTCATCAAGCAACATGATCCCCAAATGTTTTTTTTTTCCTGCATATCCCCTTACTCTTGTTCATGCCCGCTGCTGCCCTCCTTGAGCTAAGGGTGCGAGCTGGGCCACGTTCAGGCTACGGGGCTGCAGGACGATGGTGGGGCAGCTGCAGGGCTCTGACCTAGCATGTTAAAAGAGATACTGATTTTATGTTTTAAAGATGAAAATAAAAATAAATCAAATTTGAAGAGATGCAAATTCATCCTAAGTTGACTGGTGGAAAAGCTTTCATGTGAAATTCCAGAAACTGTACATTTCACTTAATCTTTAATCAAGAAAGCCTTTGATAACTAGCACCTACTCTCCCAACACAAGACAGCTATATTTCCACCCCCTTACATAGCAAGTGGCATTCCTATAGATTATCCCAAGATAACCTTTCACTCTCAACATTTCAATTGTATATAGCTGGATTCTGCCAAACGGATGTAAATCAAACCACCTCCATGAAACATTTTGATTTCAATGAGTTGGCAAATCTTGACACCCCCCCAAAAAAGTTGCATCAGAATTTTTCCAGTCAGCCCTACTTGGCACTGAACTTCTATGAGACACCCAGGTGCCTCAGGCACACACTAATTAACACCAGTTGAAATGAAATGTTTTTATTTAGGGACATCAAAACAAAAAGTTGAAACACCATATTTAAAAACAGAACATTCTGACATTCCCACGTCAAATTTTTTCAGAACTTTTTGTTGTATGGAAAGTTTTGGTATTTTGACTTCCAGTCCTATTTAGGACAAAACAAATATCTAAAGATCAGAATTTTCCATGGGACAGAATTATATTTTTCAATCGGCTCTTCAAGTCTTGTGAGTACCCACTGAAGTTTTAACCAAGAGATCATCATGTGATTTGGGGCTTGGTGGGCTACAGCTCTGGAGAGCTCTACTATGGTCAGTGATATGTTGTTAGGATATCAGGCTTCCTCTACCTGGGCACCTGCCCCTGCGAGAACTATCAAAGAGCATTTGTTTCAGCAGCTATTTATGAATTTCTGGTTTGCTAGCTGCACAACTATGTGAGATTTGTGGGGAAAAATTCAAACCAGCACTAAAATCTCTTATATTAGAGATGTACCTGAAAATTCCAACCTTCATCTGAAGTAGCTCTGATAGCTTTGGTCCATTTCCACAGCAAAACTAATTCTTCTAGAAAAAAGATACCACTTAACACCTTCACATAGTTTTGAGGTTGGCTTTTTAGTAGGTCTTTAGGCTATCGTTTGGATCTGTCATTTTTTCATTACAGTCTAACTACCAGAGCAGAATTAACAAAAAGGGTTAACAAACACTGATTCAACCTGGAATGATGATTTTGGCTGCATACCCCAATGCATTTTAGCCACAGAAATATTTTGTCAGTGCTCTCAAACTTCCCCTACCTTAGCAAGTAACCAGACAGAGTGATTTGTACAAACTAGCTTTAAATCCTTGCTCAGCAATGCTACAGCTGAGAAAGGTTCTTGAAAAGATAGAGGGTTAAGTTACTGGATCATTTGAACTGAGAATGCCAGGATCAAGTTCATCTCTGGTATAACTCCATTCAACTTACTGGATGTATCTGGCTCATTTTTGTTCAGCATATTTATGAACACCCTGAGAAAGGGACCCAGCGGTGCATAGTGAGGGGGCAACATTTGCTGACAATGCAAAATTCAGTGTAGTTGTAGCCATGTTGGTCCCAGGATGTTAGACATACAAGGTTGGTGAGATAACATCTTTTACTGAACCAACTGCTGTTGTTGAGAAAGAAACGTTTGAGCCCCACAAGGCTATTCTTCAGACCTCACTCTCCCAGGTTGTTAAATATATAAAAAAGATAGTACAATACCCACCTGGTCTTTCTAGTACAAAATTCAGTTAGCCAAGTCTGTACCCAAATTCTGCCAACAGTTACACTCATGCAAACCCACTGACTTTAATAGATATAACAGAGAACAAAATTTGGCCTCCTTAGGGAACGCCATAAGGGTACACACAACTAAGTAATTCAGTAAGCATGGTAGCAGATACAGTTCAACTTAGGCAAGGGAAAGGTAATGAAAGAACCAATGTCATTTATTAGCACACATTTATGACTTCTGAATTGCTTTTATGCCCTCAAGAAAATGATCTTGGACAAAGATGGCTGCTGCCCAGAATAAATGGTCAAGTTAGGACAGGAGCTGGCAATTTGATACCACACTCCCACTTCTCCATCCCCCAACATATTTCAACCCTGTCCAGAAAAAGATCTGATCTCCCAAATGCAATCAATCAACTAAAAAAAGCTGGAGTTGTCCCCAAGGACAAGATAACATTAATAAATTCTGCCTCCCAAGGGTTCCTTTGCCGTCAGTAACTCCACCGCTTCTCCTCAGCGCCTCCTGACCATGAGCAAGCAATCCCTGTTCTGCTCTGGTCCCTATTACCTACAGTCTCACTGGACCACAGGTCTTCATTCATTGTTCCCTCAGAATCACAGGCTAGCTATGCCCTCATTCCCTCTGGGGACCCATCATGGTGGAGGTTTGCACTAGGGCTGCTCAGACTCCTTGGGGCTACAGTTCTTTAGCCCCAGAGAGGACTGGAAAGGCAAGCTGTGAACAAACACAGTTCTCAGCTCTGCTGTCAATGGAGGAAGTTGCTTTCAGGAACTAGGCTTCCACCAGCTCCCTTCTTACTTAGTGGCACTCCCCGGTGCTGCCGAGGACTGGAATAATCCAGCCCTTTCCCACTCTTTACCCCTTTGTGCTCTCTCCATTGGGCTCTAGAGAGAAGGGAGAAAATAAAGGCCTCTGCCACAAAGGGTATTTGTTTAAAGAAAAGAGGGCTAATTTAATTGGTGGGACTTAGCCCCATTAGTTCCTCATGACTGGCCCCTACTAATCATGCTGTTAAAGTCAGATAAGAGATGACATCTTTGCAATGCACTGCTTCAATTAGAAAGCAGGTGAGATGCTATGTGAAAAAGCAGTCAGAGAATGATATGGAAATTCCTGTAATAGCGCTATTAAGGACTATGATAAGCCCTCTCTTTGAATACTGTGTTCAGCTTTGTCACATCATTTCAACAAAGCTACCTGCAGCCCACATCGATCTTACAACTGAATTTTGAGTTGAGTTTGTTTTGGTTCAACTGAATAGCTGAACATCTGTGTGAGGACCGCCCGTGTTTGGAAAGTTGCAAAAAAGTGTATTTCAGAATGTTTATCAAATCTCAGTGCTTATTGTAGGTTAACTGATCTCTGAATGCAGGACAACATATTTGGTAGACAGTAATGGATAATGTAGTGTTTCTCTAAAGCTTTACTTATCCTCATGATTCTCAATTTATTATCCTATGTGTTGGTCTCTCTAGTACTTCACTGACATTTGGAAACTCCCTTTGAAAACTTTGCTGACTTGGGAGCTTGTCTAGGAAGCTGGTATCTGAGGTGAAATCACAGCATGAGGTAATGCCTGGTGACCTATCTCCTTTGCTTGCCTTCTTTTTTGGTCTGGTTTGCTGCTACAGCTCAGTGAGCGAATACTGAATTACACTATACCTCCACCAGCAAACTTTCTTAGTTTGGGGTTTTAAAACCCACATAGGACTTTTGCAGTGTAGTAATTCAAAAAATGAAATATCTCCAATATATAATAGTAGATGACCACCTCAGCAATGCTAATTTAGCTTGTCTGAAATAAATTATTAATGCCCTTAATCTGGGTGACACTTGAGCAATGTATAAACAGAGATTCCCAGTCGGCATAAAATAGAGCAAACTAGCATGATATGGAAGTGGAGAGTATCTGGTCTGTGACACTGCCTTTACTACCACCTGAGATACAGCAGAAGTACCTCCCTGGGGTCTCGGTAAGCATCTAGCTCCATGGAATGGGGCAAGACCAGGAATAGCCATTCCCTGTGACCTCATTCCTTCCCATGGTGGTGTTTATCCAAGCAAATAAAACAGTATCTCAGGTAATGCTGCTTGAAGCAATCTTAACTGAGTTGCTATGCCTCCAGTTGCTTTGGAGGGGGTGGTCTGGGTAGGCATGCCAATGGCAAAACAAAAGCCACCTTCAGAGATCATGCTGCAAGTGTAGAGGGCACTGCAGAATAACAGCATGGGGGCAGGGGCTGGAATTATTGCTGTCCTTCCATACGGTTCAGAAGGATCCAGAGGTTGGGAGACCACATATCCTGGCATTCTCCATACCCCCAAACCTTCTTTGCCAGTGGAGATGATCAACTGGAAGCTCCATGAAACCAACCTCAGGTTCCAGCCCCTGCTCAAGTATTTCTGCCCAACGTGGGGGAAATCCTTTTTGACTTAGAATTGAAAAGATTAGTGCAATACAACAAAAAAAATGCCACTTTTGCTGTAAAACTTCCTAATCCTTTCTTCTTTTCCCAGCACACCTGTGACAACCACATTCCTTCATACCCATTTTTTTTTTCTCTGTCTGTCATGCATACACACTCGGTCTTGTTATATTACAAACAATTACATTCACTTTTCTATAATGGTAATTTATTCTTTGCTAGAAAATGAATTAAATGAATTAAAGAAGCTGGCAAACAGTTTTGAAATACAGCGCTGCCTTACTGTATAAAGTTTAAATTTATTTTAAAGAGTGTGGACAAGCACTGTGTTGCTAGGCACATCAATTTGTATTTCAAATTCTTTTGTGAATATAAATTAATGGCAAATCATGTATAAAATGTTACAGATTGACAAACCTACCTTACAATACCCCCCCTCAAAACCTTTAAGATAATATCAATATTAAAAATGCATACAACGAGTATTATATAATAATAGGAAGTTTAGTATTTTGTTCCATTTTATCACGATCTCCGCACGAAGAGGACAAGGGTCTTTTGAGACCTTAATCTGTTTTTTCTGTTGTCATTCATTTCACTGGATTAGATTTTTCATATACTGGGTTCTGGGCTTGGGTATATCTTAAGCTGAAATGTACAGTGGTGGCATTGAACAGCTTGCCAGCTTTATGTTAGATAAATAGATATAGTGACCTCAATATCTGCATTATTCCTTATAATTACTAAAAGAAACCTTGATTATTGATACAACGTTCTCTAACTGCAAATCTTATTTAGTTATGTAAGGCAATTGGCTAGTTTTTGAGAATTTCCTAAATCTTCATACAGTATTTTCAATATGTGCAATGTATACAAAGTGTGTACTGGCAGTGATCCCAGAGTTTTATTCTGCTGTTATGTATGTTAAATTATGTCAACATACCAAGAGGTCAGACAGAATCAGCTTATCACAACCTCAAACAAGGCTTTTTAAGTCTTACAGAAAGGTCCTTGGACACTGAACTCTCCTTCACAGCCTAAAGCTTACAACTCTGATTTCCTAGAGCAACTGATGTCCCCTGAGTAACCTGTCTAGTTGTACTGCTGGTTCCTTGAACTACTTTTTGGCAATTGGGTACCCAACCTTCTGAGGTCCCACAAATGAATTCCCAACAAGGTGGGGAGGGACACCTGGTCCTGCAAATCTTGATCATACAATTAGCTTTCGTTGCCTTCACTGGGATTTTTTGCATGAGTAAGAACTACATGTTTGGTTAAGGATAATATGCTCAGGCCCACAGTCCTACAGCAGAGAGGGGTCCAGCTATGAGTCTACTGGTTTAAAAGGAAACATGCAGGCAGTAGGGCCCCTTGATGTTGGAAACAATTCCCTCCATCTGAGAATCTCTGGCATTTATTGAGCCTCTGAACATACTGGCAGGCTCATCTGCTTTCCTAACCTTTGCTCCAGTGAGTGGGTTAAAGGATATGGGACAATCTGAGGAGGGAACGGGGTTGTGTAAAAGAACAACTTTTATTATAGAAAGATTTTGACTTTGGCAGCACAGACAAGTCTTTACAGTCTAGATACTTGTCCCTTCATTTTTATACTCTAACATAGCCACAAATGATTGGAATCTTGGATAGATGATTTGCGAAAAAAATCTAAGTAAATTTTAAAAAATGTTGACTTTGGTCTAATTTTCCCCATCTTCAACATTTAATATATTGGCACTTGTTTACTACACTGGATATAGAAAGCCCACAAAATATGGAAATAGATCTTATTCACTAGAAAAATAAACCTGAGCTCTTTAACCCCATAAGAAAAAGCCTGGTTCTAGATTCTGAATTCTAATTTGGGGACAAGTTCAAAAACCAATTAAACCATCAGGCCACCCTAGAAAGACATAGGCCATGTAGCACACATGACACAAAATGATCAATGACCACATTAAAAGCTAATCTATGGCATAAAACATGTATAAGGCATTAGCATGGAAATCTAACACATTCCAACCCCAGGTGGCATTGGATTTCTAATCTGTTGTCCCATCTAATAGACAAAAAAAACTTAAATGGCTTATTTAGAGCTTCATTTACAAAGCTAATAATGAGGGTGATTTACTTAGAGAGAGAAAAAAAGGATGATGTGCCATAAAATCAAAGTCTAATCTTGAATGAGCAAACACTATTTTTTATTATCCTTACTTTTACAAATTGGATGGCAAGGATCTCAGTATTTTAGATGATAGGATTTGCACAGCATGAAAAATATGAGCATAGAATAAATCCTGCCTGTTTGGCAGGTCATGAGCTGAACTGGTCTGGAATTTTTAATACAATAACCACATCACTAACGCTTCCCCCGCTTCCTCCCTACACCACTGCACAAGACAATAGAGGCAAATGTTTTTCCATACAGTGTCAGATAAACCTCTCAGACCATGATGTCTAAAGAGGGAATCCCAGACAACTTAAGCTGTTGTTACACAGTCTGTCTTTCCAAGTTTTAAGAGTACAGCAAAAAACAGAACCAAACAGTCGGCTCCACTGAAATGAGTAGAAAAGACCAATACCTGGTAAATCTTGGAAGTTCTGGAATGGATAAGTGTTGGCTTATGGCATCACTCCCCGATTTCACGCAGGTCCCTCTGTGAGGCTGGACTCGGTAGCTGATAAGGAGACAGATCAGTGTTAGAGGGCATGGATCTACATAACTGATGAGACAGGGCAAGGTTAGAGGGCATGGATCTATGTAACTGGCATCACTGGTGAGCACCTAAAAGTGGACTTATTCTCTCCCCCATAACACAGACACATAGCACGTTGGCTATGTCTACACTTGTTAATTTAAGTCAATTTAGCTAAGTCAACTTAACAAAGTTGACTTTAAGTTGACTTTGTTAAGACGACTTAGCATGACTACACTTAAATTTTAAGTCGACTTTGGGGGAACCCTACAAAGTCAACCTAGAGTGTCCACACTGGACGCCTAGGTCAACTTGTAGGGGTTAGGGGGACCTTGGACTGGTCCACAGTGGCAGGGGGGCACCGACTTTGCCCCATTGTACCTAAGTACAATGGGGCAAAGGGGGACAGGGACACTGGCAGGACATAGGGGCAGGGTGGGCAGGGCTCTGCCCTGCCCTCTGGGGGGCATGCCAGGCTCTCCCTGTGCCTCTCCCCCTGGCAGGGAGGGCTGTGGGGGAGTCCTGGAGAGCCTAAGTCGACTTAGAGTCAATTTAGGGCTACTCCAGGTCTACACTGGCTTAAGTCAACTTTAGAAAGTCAACTTAAGCCAAAATTTGAATTAAGCAGCAAGCTTAAGTTGACTTAATTTACAAAAGTGTAGACGCACCCTATGAGGGGAAAGAAAATCAACAAAAGGCTGACCCTCTCAGAATTAACTTTTTAATTAAGCTACTGTCCCATTTCATAGTCTCAAACATCTCTCTAAGGTGAAGGTTGGGACAACAGCCACTACCAGAGGAGAAAGAAGAAAGAAGGTATGAACGCGAACACACACATCCCTCCTTAATACGCATCCAAATAAAGCCGCCTGAAGCAAACTCTCACAGATTCCTGATAGGGGACAGTTTAGCTCACAGCTTAGGCAAATTAGCTTTAATGGAATGTATTTTAATTTAGGGAAAGAAGGGGGAATAGCTCCCTTAATATTTGTTTCATCTCTTTTCTCTTTATTTGATTTTAACTTTCAAGATGGCATTCCTGCGTGTAGCCTTGTACCTTTCTGATGAATTTATCAGGGAAGTATTGGTCAAAATCTACTAAAATGATCTTTGAGTTAAGCTTATGCAATCACTCATGAAAAACGGCCAATTCATCATCTATGAAGTAAAACAACACAGTGATTGAGGGCCCTATTCTGCCACCTCCACTCTTGCTGAGGAGAACTTACTCTTCAATTACTCCCAACTGACTTCAATTAGACTAACTATAAAGTAAGCTACCTCCCAATGATAGTCAGAGTGGCAGAACTGGGGTCCTTAACATATTTTATAGATGGCAACACTCCAACAATTGTGCAACAAGGATTGTGGTGCATTCTCCATCACTGATGATTTTAAAATTGAGTGGGTTTTTTTTTCCCAAAAAAGACTTGCCTGCACTAGGAATTATTTTACAGACATTCCAATCCGTAGCCTGCGTTATGCAGGAGGACACATTACTGGATGATCACAGTGGTCCCTCCTGGCCTAGAAATCCATGAACTGTGCTTCAGAAGATGTATGACTATAACACAAACCTTATTTTGACATGTTTAAAGCAGAGATCATTGTAGAGAAAAGTGATTTTTCTCCCTCTCTCCTCCTATCTTCCACCAAAGTGCTATTTTCAGGAAGTTATCCTAAATGTGAACTTCCGGCCAGATGGGTGTCATTGTGGTGCAGTACCATGTCTGGCCTATAAGAAGTCACTTTGAAATTTCATCTATATCCAACTCGGTTCTGAACAGTTCAGTCTGAAATCCAATAATGTGTTTGAGACGTGCCGATGTACCAATGGCACTGGTATTGGAAAAAAAACTGTTCGGCCCTTCTTGTAGACTGTATTAAAATAAAATCCTTTGTTAATTTACCATAGATGTGTCCTACCCCTCAGGAGTGGGAGTGGCTGAACCATTTTTTATAAAATAAAAAATCCCTTAGGATCTTTGCCCAGTCTACAAATTAAAAAATCATCATACATGCTGTGGGATCAACTAAGCAGCCCTCTGCTCTGCCCTGGCTAGCACCTGGTCAGGTAAAAGAGCAGCTAGCTAGACAACTCCCCATTCTTTCTCCTTGGACCCAGGAGATGGGTCACACAATACAGAAAGTAGAAACACTAAATCTTTGGAAGTTCACCCACCACCACTCTGAAGAGTTTGCTAATAGAAATTCGAGGAACCAAAATCTATATTTTACTACACTTCAATATAGTACGCTGCATTGTACTACATTTCCTCCATCAAAATCCTTTTTGTAATTTGTAACTAAAGACTGGTCTACATTGCCGTGCTAAATTGACGGGAAATACACAATCTACGTTCAGTAGAATCGCATCTCCAGTTCATTACTTACTCCTGCTTACCACAGCATCTTCACTCATCTGCGTCAACCGGAAATGCTCTCCCTTCGACACAGTGTTACTCTTTTTGGAAGGGTGGAGTTACAACGTTGACAGGAGAGCACTTCCGGAATCAACTGGGCAGGTCTACACGGGTCACTCAACCAATCCTGCTGCATCGATCCATTGGAATTGATGCAGCATTTTCAGTGTAGATAAGGCCTAAGATTCAGCTCTTCTAATCAGTTTGAACTATAGAATTCATGACTTAAGAGGCTACAGTAATACAGCTAACTTGATGGGGGGGAAATTTGCTTCAGGGGCGATATGATTTGTAAACATTTGGTAAGTAGTTTAGCATGAGATCTTCATACCTAAAGGAATTATATTGTAGTTTAATAAGCATAACCCCAGTAACAGGATTCTGAGAATGCCAAATTTTATTTCAAGGCAAAACTAATGGAAGAGCAGAGAGGAAACTTCTGGTTTTAATTCTAGAACAAAAGCCTTCGGCAATGTTACACTTAATAAAAACGTAAAATGGGGATAATTAAACTCTCAATCTTCTTAAAGAAATTTTGTCTCTTACTGTGACTGAAGACCTAAACTCCCCATGCACTTAATCATATGACTTTGAGAAGATTGTTTCAAACAACAGGGTAGACTTTCAATCAAAAAGCTGCAGAAAACAGCAAGTATCAGATATGGAAGTATACGTAAGCATAAACCTGCTACCAAGGACCTCTAGCAGAGGGAAGTTTTTTGAGATCTTTATTCCATATGTATTTGGAAACCTACCAGCCACTGACAAAACACTCAAATCACCATTTTAATCACTGAAAGAGAAGTGATACAATCAGGCTTATAAGTCTGTTAACATCCAATTAGGTCAAAATTTTAAAAAAATGGGGGCCTAAAATTTGGCTCCAATTCCAATTTTAGGCACCTTAATAAGAGGTATGATTTTCAGAGGTGCTGTGAAGTCAGCATTGAAGTCAGTGGGAGCTTTCAGCCCAAGAGCATTTTTGAAAATTAGCCAAATTTATTTAGGAGCATAAATATGGATTTAGGAACACACTTTAGGTATTCATTTAAAAACACAACAACAAAAAAACCCTTGATTCTTAGACCCTTAACATACAATATTTTTATTTTCTTTAAACCAAACTCTAGTTTTGCCACTGGAGAGCTCACAGCCTCAGACTCTGATTTTATTGTGGAAATTGTCTCCTGCCATGCATGCAGCCTCCAATTAATTGTCTGCATTCCTATGAGTGATTAGATCCATTTTTTTCCCTTTTATCTTCTGTAGCTGTTTTTAAGAATCATCTATATGGATAAGCAAATGGAAGGGACACGAATCCATGGTGAGCAGTGCGGCGAGGGAGGGGGAAAGATAATCCCTTCAGAGCTTTGAACTAATTATACTTGCACAACAACACTCAACAGATAGGACTGAAAACTAGAAGCCTGATCCTAAAAAGATGCTAAGCGCCTTTAACTATCATTGATTTGAGAGGCAATGAAAAGTGCTCAGCATTGTCAAGAATCAAACCTTAGAACTATGCATAAACAGAATACATCATGCAAAGCAAGGGATCATTTTATCTTTATGAATTTAGTGAGGAAATTAAAAACAAAAACAAAAGAATTATTGTTCCCCCTCTTTTTTTGCCAAGTTATCACTGTCAGTGTCAATAAAAGGTTGTGAACTCTTGCAAAAATTACTGTTCAATTTAAATTAAAAAACAAATTTGACTGACATTCACACCTAGGTTACCCTCAAGTCCTCAAGCTTGTCCATCTTTTCTTTATCAAAAAGTGAGCACTCAGTTACTACTGAGCAGTATTAATTAAAATATTATTATTTATATTGCAGTAATGCCTAAAGGCCGCAACCACGTCGGGTCCCATTGCAGTAGGCATTGTATAAATACATAATAAATGACAATTACACAGATCCAGCACACAGCCAGGCCACTCTTTTTCTTTTCTTTAGTTTATCCCTTGTTGGGGTTTGTTTGTTTGTTCTTTTTAAAATGATTTTCCCTACTTGGCACTTACATTATTCTTTGTGTATGTGTTTCAGAGGACCACATATATATAATTTCATGTTATTTCTATTGAAGTAGCACCCATTGTCCTCTGCATATATATTGATAGAGACATCCCTTCCTCTGAAGAGATTACAATCTAAAAAGATTTTAAAAAAAAAAAAACCAAAGGGAGGGGAAGAGGTATGCCCAGGATCTCCTGCTTGCCTGCTCCCCTATTATTACCTGGTGATAAGAGGTAATTATGCCCTCCTTCCATACTAGCCACAATTACCATAGGTTTCTAGCATACTGTGAGAGCCAAAACTTCCACAGTTTCATAGACTTTAAGATCAGACAGGTAGAACCTGCACGGATACAAATATGTGGATCCGCATCCGATCTGTATCTGCAAGAAATGGTCTGCGGATATCCACGTTGTATCCACAGATGCAGATATAATGCGGATATCCACGTGTTTGCAGGGCTCTAGCCCTGCACAGATAAAAATATGTGGAACTGTATCCAATCTGCATCCACAAGAAATGGTCTGCAGAGGCGATATCTGCAGATATCCTCAGATTTGCAGGACTCTACAGATGGGACCATGATGATCATCTAGTCTGACCTCCTGCATAAGGGATGCCATGGAACCTCACCAACCCACTCCTGAAATAGACCCCTAACCTATGACTGAGTTATTGAAGTCCTCAAATAATGAAGGAGGACATAATTACTACTTATCACCAGGCAGCAACAGGGAAGCAGAGAAACTCAATGACTGTTCCACTTGTGGAGAAATATGGAAATAATCATTGGACCACAGAGACAGAGAGGGAATACAATTCTACAGTCCAGTCATTAAGGCACCCACCTGAGAGTTGGGCCAGCTCTGGTCCAGTCCCCCTGCTCCACTCTTTCACTATTTATCCATAGTGGAGCATTTTCAACAGGAGAGACAAGAAACATATCATAATATCCCATATCCTAGTGGTTAGTGCATGTTCCTGAGAAGCTTAAGACCCCTGTTCAAATCCTCTCTCTCCTCCCACCCCTCCAGCACAGAAGGTGGGGAGCTGAACATGGGTTTCCCACATCCCAGGCAAGTGCCTGACCACTGAGCTAAAAATGATAAGATAGGCACCAACACCTCCCCCAGACATTTTGTACAGTGCAAGGTGGACATCTAACAAGCAGCAACTTAGTTGCCTAAACAGTGGGTTCCTGTTTGTGGACCACTAACAGAGAGATAGGTGCCTCCCTGCAGTCCTGATTTAGGTGTCTATATCCATGAGAGGAGCAGAGCTTAAAATGCCTGTCTCATCAGCATCACACTTTGGCTATCTTAAAAAATGCCATGCCTAGTGCGCTGGCTTTTGTGGACTATATTCCAAGATGCCTCTCTCCCTCCATTCATTGTACAGGGGGTTTAGGAACCTAGCAGATCACATCATTCTTCCTCTGATTTTCCAGGCACCTAGACGTTAAATGCTATGACGCTCAGCACTGCACGTCTAAGTTCTTTCACGAATCTCACCCTCAGTCTTTACGTGCTTTAGTCTCCCCCTTGTAAAATGAAGCTATTACTTCCATTGTCCATCTTGTTAGTTAGACCATGAGCTCTTCAGGGAAGGGACTGTTTCTTACAGGATGTATGTACAGTGTGTAGAACAAAGGAAACATGAGCTCAATTGGGGCCTCAAGGCATTCTGTGAGAAAATACATCAACAATAACATTTTAGTTTCATCACAAGTTTTTCTCCTAGCCTGAGAACAATAAAAAAGTATAGTGTTTAGTACACAGGGTGCTCCCTTCAAAGCACTGACCTGTCACCACACATCATTTCTGCTCCTCTGCCATCTTCTTGTCTCCACAACACACACATATACCCTATACAAGTGAATTTCTGACATGGAGTCAAGTGCATAGCTGAAACTTTGGGACAGCTCCAAGAGGTTCTGTATTGTTCATGATCGTATCCCAGAGGAATATGAGAGATTGTGAGAAAGATGGAAATCATTTGGAACTTTTCTAGCAGCTTTATTTTCTTGACAGAAAAGGTAGTACAGTATATGTGCTTTCAATATTTGAAAAGTCTTTGATTTTGACAGCTGTCAGGGAGATGGCATTGTTTTGTTGAGAAGGTGCTTGCTTTTGCATTTCAGTATGGATAACATTTTATTTGACTGGACCTTGTGCAGCTGTAGATATATATAAAGATTTCAGTATATTTACAGCTAGACATTCAGCACTGTTTGTGTGAAAATGCAGTTTAAAAAAAAAAAGAAAGAGCCAGGTGCTATGTGGCTGGTTTTATGAGTGCAACTAACAGTGCTGTGTTCACAACTTAGATACCTGCACACACAAATAGTTAGTGAGGTACACACCCAGCCACTTATACATACAATACTACATGTTCCCAGTCACCGAAATGGCAACAGCAAGTTAAGTGTACAGTTCTGGCAATCTGTTTATTTCACTTCAGCTGTTGATACATCTTATTCTTGATGTAACTTTTTCTTGAAATGCTTATATGAATTTAAAACAGATTATTTACAAAAATGAAATATTGCATAACAGGGTCTGCCTCTGGATTTTTTTTCCCTCTAAAGCAGAGAAGGAATCTACCCAGAAATCAGAATGTTTTATATTCTCCAGTTTCCCAGGAAAGCAACTCTCTCTCTCTCTCTATACCTTCTTCTCTCCCTCCTGGGCTATGCTACTTAGCATTAAAATCATTTAACTGATTTTTCCTATTGTAGCCTATCAAATTTGGAAACTTTGCCCTCCCAATTAGCAAAGCTCACCCTATCTCTGCACCTGCCAACATCTCCTATATCCAAAAATTTCTCCTGTATTCTTCCCTCGCTGCCCATTTTACCACCACCTCTTTTGCTTCTTTCTTACACTCCCATTTCTGCACCCTCTCATGACATCTGTAAACACACTCTCCTTCCAAATTTGCACCCCCTGGTCCTTATCCAGATCTCTTTTCAAAATATACTATTCCACAAAGCCTGCTAATGCTGGTGGGTCGGCCTCAAATGTAAATCACATTACCTAGTGTGGGAGGATGGGAAGAGAGCAGAGAATGAAGAGAGAGAATTTATGTTCCTCAAAAATTTCACCAGCTTCCATATTTCTCTCTGCTCTACTGTATCTGTCCAAAGCAGATAAACTTTAGGCAGGGACTGTATCATCCTCTGTATGTCATACAATGCAATGCCCAAAGATAGCTCTTACTAAGCAATATATGTATTAATAAAATATGATTAATAAAATAGCTACAGTCTCTTTATCAGTTACAAAACTCTGTTTCATGAATCCCTCAAGTGGGACATCAGATAAACATCCAGCGCTGGCACAATAAGATCTCTATACTTGTTCCAGTTTCACTAATATGACTCTGTGTGATCTCCAATTAAAATAGCTTCTCAGATGCCAAAGAAGAGCACGACACGGTGATAAAACCAACTCTAGTACGATGCAGAAGGGAAGTGAGGATGTGCAAACAAAAATTCTGCATTGGCTAGATGCTCATCTGGTGCAAATCAGTGTAGTTCCATTGACTTCTGTGAGGCATTGCAGACTCAATGCACCTGACGGTAAGGCGCTATATATTTTTCTTTCATAATTTGGCTTTCGCTACTTTAATGAAATCTCAGAGCCGAGCAGATAACCCAGAAACAGCAATAGAATTAGGTCTGCGTAGTGGGGGTCTTTCAAGAAATACAAATGAAGTGCCTTAAGGTCAATAGGTGGCATGCTGATGAGATAGACAAGAACCTGAATAGAATAGGATAATAAATAAAAGAGATAGTATCTTAAATTTTTGCAAAATTTGGGTCAAAGCTGTCCAAACACAACCTCTCTGAAGACTCTGGGTATGTCTAATCTCTTTTACATCAGATATTTGATCTGCCCTTCTCTAAAGGTGGGAAAAGAAGGGGGCCAATTGTCTTTTATATTGCATCTGATTATTTTGGGAGAGTTACTGAAACTATGTATGCTTTAAGCCCCATGCCAAATTGTTCTCAGGTGTAACTCCTATTAATTTGGTTTCTAGATTTTGCTGTATGAGCCTTCTCAATTAGTGGCTGCTACAGGAGAGAAAACAGCTCAGGAAAGCTTATACCCTCAGTTCTGAAAAGGGTTTGTTCATACAGTGTTACAAAACAGGTAAAGTTTCATGGGGTGTAGATGGACCTCTCAAAATAATTGGCAAGGAAGAGGTTAAGTCCTGTCCAAAGCAGAAATAGCTTGGCAACAGCTATCTTTGCACTCTACTATGTAGGCTTACTCAAGCAGCAGAAGCCATATTCATCTCTGGTATAAATCCATTGACTGTCACATGAGGGACAGATTTGGCCCTGGAGTTCCTCAGCAGAACAGAAAGAACCCTATTTGGTAGTAAGTTCCCAATTCCTTGAACAGTGGGGAAGGTAAATGCTGCAGCATGGAGTGAATAGTGGAGAGAGTTTAGGAGGCTGAAAGAGAAAGATGGAATCTGCTGGCCAGTTTTTGGCTGAGCTGTTGGAAGCTCAGGGATTTATAGTACAGACTATGAGCTGCTGGGTGATCAGTTTTCTTCTGTGTACATTTGGTGGAGGGATACTGCACCAGGATGACTGAGTAAAAACCCTGGGCTACAGTTTCCTTTCTTTTCCTACTAGGAAAGGAACTACACAGCTCCAAAAAGAAAGAGGGTGAGGCTTTGAGGGGAGTAAAACAAAAACCACAACTCCCTCTTCCCCAAGCACAAAGATCATCTTTTTTCCTGACCATGAATGGTGTGGAAGCTTAGAGAATTCCATTTAGGCCAAAAAAAAAAATACCGTAGTGGGTGTTCCGTTGCACCCCATGCAATAAATTGAACCAATCTGCTCCAAATGCAAATAGATGGAAATGCATGCAGCACCATGCTTAGGCCCTGTGGTTTTTAGGAGGATGAGAGGTAGAAGCCATGTGTCTAAACATACACTGATCTGCTCATTCTTTCACTTACACCGCACAGTGTAGCTTGTAGTTCCTTTATTTTCTCTCCCGTCCCCTCCCCCTTCTTTTATGCTGCTTCAGCTAGGGATCCAGCAACTACAAAACATAAATAAATACCAGTGTCCTCCTGAAAAATAACATTTGTGTCTCTGGAATGTCCCAGCAAAGCCTTCAGCTGGGACTTTCTTCCTTGAAGCCAAAGCTTGTCATTGCCTTCAAGGAAATAGCATGGATTTGCTTCGATTGAAAGTCATGAAATTAGATCATTTTATTCAGTTTTTTACATTATTTTAGGTAGTGCACAAAAATTGCACATTTAAAACTTTTCAAAATTTAAAAGCCACGGGGGGCTTGCTTGCTTGGGAACACTACCTGCCTCTTGGTTTTTTTTTTTTTTTTCTGTTAATTACTTTCAGAAACAAGATCTTAAGATTTCACATATTTTTTTCCTCAGCATTTCCTATGCCTTTAGAGTATCATTAAAAAAAATGTAGGCAATTGCAGCTGTTCAGCCTGGTGCTAACATAAATGAAATTAAAAGAATACCCAGAGACCTGCAGAAGTCTTTATAGTTGCAAGTTACAAGAGGTCCAAGTTATCAGATATGGAAATTAGCTTGGGTTTATGTGGGGGGAGGTGGAAGGAGATGATTAAAACTTTGGCTTTCCATAAGCAACAGCAATCAGAAATGGATCTCACCTACCCTTTTTCTTTCCCCCTGCCCCCACCAGAAAACCCCAAGACATTTAACCACCAGTAAGATTGAAAGTTGGCTCACTGCCTTATTGGCAATGTAACCTACTCCGTATGGTGACCTGTCCCCCTCTAATGGTGGGACAACTATTGTTAGCCAAGGCTGAAGCAGACTCACCAACCTCTATCTGAAGACCAACCACCACTGCAGGGGAAGAGAGAGCTTGATCTTTTAGTTCAGGAAGTACAGACTCGGGCTTCTAGGTCCAGGTTTCCCATTTTCAATCCTTACTGTTTTGTGACATCCACCCCCAACATCCCTCCCAGGGGCACAGAATTCAGATGGATATTAGCCCACACAGGACTAGATCATTGGCTAGTGCAAAACAGTGTATTTCTGGTGAAATCAATGGAGTTCTGCCTGTTTACACCAAGTATGGATCTGGTCCAATGTATTTAATAAACACTTATTATATGCAATAGCTGTCATATCTAAATTAACTATATATTTTGGAACCTGAATTTAGAGCATTGCTGTGTCCCATCTCTCACATACAGAGGGGCAGCAATTCTCAGGCTATTCTCTGCCACTACGTCACAGGCATGGAATGTTTTAGCAAGCTAAGACAGACTATAAAAGACTACAGAGTCCTGTGGCACTTTTAAAGACTAACAGATTTATTTATCGCATGAGATTTCATGGGAGAAAATCCCACTTCATCAGACGCTTTGAAGATGGGAAGCTTACAGAATGGGAGGAAATAAATGCAGGGGAATATATGACACCTGATCCAAGAAAGTGCTTGAACCTGCTACCAAGGGTGAGACATTGCTAATTCAACTTAGACTGCAATATTATTTTATTTCATTGGGTAACTTTTACCCTCTTTACACTTGCCACTTATAATCACTTAAAATAAATTTTTCTGCAGTTAAACTTTTAAAATGTTTTATCTTAACTTTTGCGATTTTGAGTGAAATGTTTAGACAAACTGCCCAGTAAGAAAAGCTGGTGCATGCTCCTTCCCCTTTGGGGGAAGGGCAAACTGAATAATTTTCATTTGTCAGACTTTCTGAACAGGGTTAGACAATATAGTTTTGGGGAGCCAGCTAGGACTTCACTATTGTTGGTTTGTGAAGAGTGGGGGGAAAGCGTTCATTGAATTAAGTTGGGTGTCTGGCTCTACCTGTGGTTGCGCAGGGTAATATCAGGGTCTGGAGATGCTGCCCGTGTGTCATAGAATCATAGAATAATAGGGATGGAAGGGACCTAACAAGGTCATCTAGTCCAACCCTCTGCTAAAATCTGGTATAGGGCTCACCCCAAGCTAAAACAGTTGAGAAGAGTACCCAATGGTTTCACAGCTCCCAGCTGGCACCCCAGAGGTTCTGCATACTATCACAATTACCCACACACAATTATTATTATGGAATAACATCTAGTGGCCCCTACAGAGATCAGGGTCATATTAACTGTACAAACTATGCAAACACATAGTAAGAGACAGCCCCTGTCCTGCAAAGCTCAGTATAAATAGACAAAGCATACCAAGGGTGAGAGAATGGAAATTTTTACTATTGATATTTTGTGTATGGAGACACTATGGCTGCATCTACACTGGCAAATTAAGTCAACTTAAGCTTAGTTTAAGTCGACTTAATTTGCCCTGAGCCTACACTACAGTTTGCTTAAGTTGACTTAAGCAGCTTGCTTAAGTCAACTTAAGGAAAATAAAGTCAACTTAATGAAAATTAGTTGACTTTATTAAACCTGCTTTTTACTCGACCTAAGGCTTAATTCAACTTTCTAAAGTCGAATTAAGCCAGTGTAGACATGGGGTAGCCCTAAGTCGACTTAGGGCTACCCCAGGACTACACTACTGCCCTCCCTGCTGGGGGGGGCACAAGGGGAGCCTGGCATGCCCCCCAAAGGGCAGGGCATGTGGGCATGGTGTGACACTGTCTGGATTTAGGGAAGCATTTATGATATTATTTTCTATGGATATCTCATAAATGCTATAATCCATAGGAACTATGTCACGTTTGGTATCAATAGAAAGGTAGTAATTTGCTGGGAATGATTATATAGTTTATGTCTAGGAATTCTATTTTGATTAGAAGTTAAGAATTTGATGTTATATCCATACTTTAACTTGTGTCATTCTGGACAAATGCCTTAGATGGGAGGGTGTGAACAACCATTGTCTCCTTAATGTTTAGGAATTTTCCAGGCAGAATGGTCCCAGGGAGTATCCTGATAAGCCATTAAGGACATAAAGAATACAAACATTGTGTCCTTAATGGCTCATCAGTTTACACCCTGCGACCATATCACCTGGCAGATTCCTAAACATTAAGGAGACAATGGTTGTTCACACCCTCCCATCTAAGGCATTTGTCCAGAATGACACAAGTTAAAGTATGGATATAACATCAAATTCTTAACTTCTAATCAAAATAGAATTCCTAGACATAAACTATATAATCATTCCCAGCAAATTACTACCTTTTCTATTGATACCAAACATGACATAGTTCCTATGGATTACAGCATTTATGAGATATCCATAGAAAATAATACCATAAATGTTTCCCTAAAACCAGACAGCATCACACACAGGGCTCTGCCTTGCCAAGGTCTCTGTACCCCTTTGCCCCATTGTACACAGGGGGTGCCCCCCCGCCACTGTGGACCTGCCCAAGGTCCCCCTAGCCCCACAAAGTTGACCTAGAGCATCCAGTGTGGACGCTCTAGGTCGAATTTGTAAGTTCCCCTTTAATTCGACTTTAATTTTAAGTGTAGATACACTAAGTCGACTTAACTAGGTCTACTTAAAGTCGACTTAGTAAAGGCGACTTAGTTAAAGTCGACTTAAAAGTGCAAGTGTAGACATAGCCTAACTGACTTGCCCATGGTCACGCAGGAAGCCTTCAGCATAACAGGGAAATAAGCCCAGATCTCCTGGGTCCCAATCCATAAAATAATAGTTTCTCTCATACATAAGCAACTTCACCCTCCTTAGAAGCTTTTATCAGACTGTTCGCTCCCTTTCCTGGTTTAAGACAGTTTTAGATTTTCTACCCTTCCTTGAGATGAAGGTCCTAGACAACATCAGCTTTTCTTTCATACTCTCTCTATGAGTTTGTATCGTTAATAACAAATTGTCCTAACTGAAGGACACACATAATTCAGTTAATTGCCTCACATTATAATACACTGCCATTTAGAACCAGTCTGTTTCTTTTCATTGTAACTGCATGGAAATAAATAAGCAATTTTCATATATATTACAAACCATAAATATGCCAGAGCTTAATTTTCTTATGATTAATAAGCTCGAGCATCAGGTTGAAAGACACTCTACCACATAAACACCATTTCATTAGTTCATTCCCTTAGATGTGAAATATGATTGGAATATGGCTCAGTAGAACACCTGGGGGGGAAGGCACCAGAGATTAAAGTGTGGGGAAAGGAGACTTGAGTCTTATCCTTAGATCAGACGTTAAACACCAGGCAAGAGGAACTGAGATGATGCTTAGGTTCATGCATTTCAGGTTATATGGATGAACTACAAACACACCACACTATTTTCCAAGCAAATTAGTTTCTGTGCCTTGTTTATTAATGGACAGAAAAGCCAGCCCGAAAAATGAAATTGATTTTATTCACTTGGATTTTATACTCCATTGCACAACCACCACCCAGCAAATTCTTCATTAAGAGAGATAATTACTTTAATGAAGATTAAATATAATTTAAAATTCACATTCATCTTTATCTACCTAATGCAGGTCTGAATTAAACCTGAAATGAGGGCCCTTCAAAAAGATCTCACCTATCCAACCAGAGCCCAGTTCTGGAGGTTTTCAGTTTCCCACTTTCTTCCTCCTCTTTTAAATCTCATCCATCAGTGTCTCTCGTATCAGCCTCAAACTAAGGACTTCTGCCGTTCTGTTAATACAGCTTTTATGATGCCCACTGAAGCATTCAGGACAGTCAGTAATTAAAAGGAGAGGAGAAGTAATGCTGCACTGTTTGTATATGTAGCTGTGCTCATAAGAGAATATTTCAGATTAGAGGCAAGGCAGATCTGGTGGTGGGAATACACACTCTTTTCCGAGATACAGTTTTTCTACCTAGCAGTTTAATTGAGACAAGTGCTGGATGAATTCCCAGGCACAAATAGGTTAAAAGTAAATTAAGTCAGAATACCTATCTGTGATAAAAAGTAAAAACATCACAGAGATATTTTAAACACGTACAGATTTATAAACACAGGAGTTAAGATTCAATATAAAAAATTCAAACGTGCCAATGTAGGGAAATGCATAGTTCAGGCACACAACCTATAGTGCAATAATCATATAATTAGATTGTTTGGGTGTCTTAAATTTGTTCTTCATAATTGAGAGTATCTTATTCAGCAGAAACTGGCACATACCATTGTTCTTTAGAGAATTCCACAAATAATTGCCCTCTTTCAAAATGGCCATCATTTCCCCATTAATTGTCAGGAAACTGAGGCTACATCTTTCATGAACAAAGATGGTCACTGTCTTCAGTGGTGCCCAAAGAGAGTGAAGCCAAGCTGTGCATAGGGATATTGATGGTCTTTCACACAGTCGAGAACCAGAAAGGATCACTGAGTAACGGGTGAATGAAAGTAGCCATCACTGCAAAAGGCAGCCTGTGGCCACAGTCCCACTGAGAATAATAGGAGATAGCAGCCAGTGTGAAAAAAAGCCATTCTTTGTGCATTTCTTTAAAGGGGCATATTATTGTTCAAGCTCAGCTAAAGCAGAAATGCTAATTTGTGACAGATAATGAAGAAGACCATTAAGCCTCAAGAATCAATTTTTAAAACTACTATTTGCATCAGATCTGTTATGAATCACCTCTCTGCCAATTTTTATCTTGGTAAAAAAATGTCTGAGCTGAGATCATTCAGGACAAAGATCAGACACAGGATACTATGTTTCTTAAAGGACTTGTTCTAATATTAAATAATAAATTAGTTAATATATTTACCTGTAAATGCTTAGGAAATTAATTCAACATGCAAAGAGTAATGTGGTAATTTGTGGGGAAATATGCTATATTCTTTATAACTGATGAAGTCAAATCCCTGCTTTGAGTGCAAAAATCAATTTAAACTCAGCCCTGGAGCTAAGACTGGCAGCTTGATGATTCTGTAACAGAGTAGTACCAAGAATCCACAGCCAAAATCAGGGCCCTATTCTGCTAGATTCTGAACTGAAAACAGAAAGGGTGGAGAAAAGAAGTATAATGAGCCCTGTTTTGTGGGTGCCAGAAATGAAGTGCAGAAAGTAAATGATTTGCTCAGAGTAACACCAGGCCTGTGACAGAACTAGGAACCCAACCAGAATTTTTTAGTCCCAGTCTAGCGTTACAGCCATACTACTGCTCAGTCACCACTCTTTATCACAAGTACTTGTACAAATACCTCTGCAGAATGTGAATTTTAAACTAGACCACTTCTCATCTACCTGGGCACTTAGACCATTCACATCACTGTGACAGCTGAGCATCTACTTTCAAGGCTTAAGTTAAGCACTATATTTTATGTGGGACTGGGACGCTGCGTGGCACAGGTTTCTCAAAGGCCTTTACCTGAGTCCCAATACACAGACAATTAAACAAGCCAGGGAGGCTCTGAATGCACTGTTCACAGCTAGGACTATGCAACCATACACATTTTGGACCAGATTCTAGAACCCTTGCTTAAATGGATTAGTACCAGAATTTGCTCCATTAAAAGCGATGAGATTTACTCAGACAGAGTAGTACCTTGCTCCTTGAGCAGAGTGGCAGGGTCTGGACTCTAATATGCATGTGATGAGGGAAAAAAAAGTTTAATTCAAACTCTGCCCCCAGCAAATAAATCTATAAGTAGCCTAACTTTTCTAGGAATGCTGCCTCAATGCAGGCACTGTGAGACACACAAAACAAAACTCCATAATTCCCTAACCCATCTGATCTGCTACCTCTCCCTGAGGCTGCAAGACATCAGTGGCTACTCTCCTCCTCCTGATTTGAATAGCTATGTGTATTTGTAGCAGGATAGTCTCCCTGCTCTGGTGGTGAAGGGGTTAAAAGCCCTGCAGAAAGTGAGCAGTCTATCAGGGCTTAGGAGTGTTATATAAAGGACTGCAACCCTAGTTTAGGGTAGTCTTCCCCTAGCAACAGAAGAGGAAGGAGGCTGGAGGCCTAGCTGTGGGAGGCAGGAGCAAGGACAGCTCAGTGCAGACTGCTAGGTCTAGCAGGGAGCCCAGATCCTGAAGCAAGGGGAGAAAGATACCTGGGGGTGGTGAGAATTTGGCCCAGGGGACCAGTTGAGCTGAGTTGGGGGTCAAAACAACACCAAGGAGTGGTTCTTAGGGTCTCTGGGCTGGGGCCTAGAGAAATGGGCAGGCCCAGGTCCCTCCCCAATTCCCCCAGACCACCAGTGGGTGGTAAGAGGACTAGTGGTGGTGATTGATACAAGTAGGCCGGCCTGAACTAGCCCTTACCCTGGAAGGGGGGAATGGCAAAAAGGACTCAGTCGGAGGGCTGAGGTCCAGAAAGGACAGAAAAAAACTGGGAAAGAGAGTATTGACCATCAGACGGGAGGGTCGCTTCAGCTTTTCCCTGGTTCCATCACCAGGAGGCGCCTGTCCAGCGGATCAGTGCTAGTGAAATGTGTACAGTATCCAAGCAGGGAACACAAACAATACCGTGTGACTGATACGGCTAATCACAATGAACTAACAGAGCTTAAATTTCCAGTGATGGATATTGAATACTCACAGAACTGTAAACCATCAATGTAAAAAGCATCAATAACTACAAAAAACTGCTAAGTACATTCTCATAAGATGAAATTTGCTCCTAAGTGGACAGCCTATGCACCACATTAGTTGCCTGCAATTTCTGTCACATGTATGCCTTGTGCTGGCTCTCTTCACAGGAGTAAATTTAGATCATGAAGAATTAAAAATCCAGAGAAAAATCACAGGTTCCTTGTGGACATTCTGCCAGGTTTCCTCTCAGCCTGCCCTTCTGGTGGGCTGCTGGGGTGTGTCCAGGCTCCCAGGAGCTACAGATCCAGCAGAGCCAACATGGTCAACTGTCCCCGAGTGAGCAATTCCAGGGCTTCTAGTGTCTGCAGTTACTGGGCAGGTTTTCCCTTTCATGGACAACTTTGAAACTTGGGGATTTTGTTCCTAGTTAGAAAACCAAATATCAAAATCTTCCATAAACACAGAATTACCACCTACTACATAACTCTAGTTACAAGTAGGAGTTGTCTGTTTCATTATTATGCTCTAGCATGGCAGTGCATATTGCCTTCTCAGTGTTCCTCCACCCTGTTATAAGTGGACTTCCTTTTAGAGGAGGAAGCCTCCAAACTCATTCAGTATTTATTGCCTCTACCTCCACTTACAAGGAACCCGATTTGGGCAATTTTGGGAGTGACATTTCTGGAATAGATACTTGTCCAATATGAATTGGACTAAAAACACTACATCATTTCATATAGACCACCATCTTGTGGGAATGGCTGTCAACCATGCCAACTGTGGTGAGATTGAATGAATAACATGAAAAAGGCCCTTTATGTCCCTTACCAATTCCCTAGAACAGAACTGCTATTTACCCAAGTTTTCTTCACAATTTACTAAACCCTCTATACTCTCTTTACATGCTTTTGAAATGCTCTCTTCAAAAGAGATACAAACCTCACTGAAGACCCAAATTTACTTTCTTCTCTCTCAAATATGCTGCCATCTCAACTTTATTATCAGAGATTACTTACTTCACAAAGGCTATTTCATAAAGGTGACATTATTGGAAAATTGTTCCATAGAAATTAATACCACTTTTAAACGCTATTTGTACTATCATTCTATGGATGTCCTTCATTTTGGGCCATTTGTAGGGTGGCAGGTTTACAAGAGATTTTGAGGACTGGGGAAACCTGCCCTGTATTCCTGACTATGCCCCTAATGGGCTGCATGACCTTGGGCAATTCCCATAATGTTTCCCCATCCGAAAAATGACGATAATACTTACACACTCTGGTAAAATGCATGGCGATACTGAGATTAGAGATGCTATTGAACAGCAACAAGATCATTACTATAACTATTTAGGCTGCAGCAGGCTGAGAATCAATACACTTTTCTCTGAGCCTTTCTCCTCTTGAATACAACATGAATTTTATCCAATTGCTGCCAATGGGGTTCAGACTTTACATCTCACATTAACAGTCAGAATCTCGTTTTAAAGTTCTGAGGACAGAATAACTTACTTCCCCTCTTACAAAATTCTGAAAATGTATCTTCCTGTACTTCCTGGAAGATGTACTGACACCATGAATAACCTATTTCCACACTCCTTTTGCTGCAAGAATGTTAATGCTTTTCTCTGCTGAACAGATCTTTTTAATAGGCAGAACAAGTTGAATATAAACCCTCTAATTGCCTTCAATATACCGATTATCTTCCTGGGGCACCTACTAGTAGAATACAAAGATAACAGAAGCATTAACAGAAGACATTATTGGACATTTAAAAACAAAGAACCATAAGTTGTCACTGTATTTACTTTTCATGTTTCTCTATGAAGCTAATTTGCATATTCCAGAACTAATAGCAGAAATGTGCATGGGTCCAAGCATTTGATTTTTTGATACAGCTGCTCCAAAATGTATAAAAGAGCTATCAAAGAAAGTGACTCATTATTTGTTATTTCAGAAAAACTTCAAAAAGCAATCCCTAAACCTACACTGATCTCTTCTGACAACTTTCTGGTCTCTGCAAGATGTTAATAAAAAGTGTATTAAACAGCTTGTCAATCCTGCCTCTCACAGCTGTGTCTTAAAGGAACACTCTATCAGTGATCACTAACAAGAAACTACAACTTTCAGAAGAAAATTTACTGACAGATATTCGATTTGTAAATCTCAGCCTGTTATCTTCAGGGTTTACTGTCTGTGACCTATCTCCAGTAAAGGAAGGGGAAACATGTAAGCAAAACTAGCCAATATCATGCCTCTTTATAGACTAAACCAGAAAGATTGAAATATAGAATGTCATGCGATAAATCCTCATGTGTGTTGGCAACTAGCATGTTTCTTTCACATTCACTTTCTGCAGACATGTCTTACATTTTCAGAGGGAGGAGGAGATCAGAAGGAAATGGGATAATGGGGTACTAGATTACCTAGGAACAAACTATGATGGTTTGAATTATAGTGCAAACATTTCATTGTATTTTGAGGGGCCAGAAAGGGTCAGTTTCCAAGCATTCATATAGCAGGTATAAATTGTGGGTTTCTGGGGATGGGAAAGGCAAATGTTCAATGGTGATTTTTTTTTTCCATTTCTCTTTATCAGGCATTATTAACATACAGCTAGTAGAGCAGGTCAGATATTTTTTTAAAATTGATGAAAATGTTGAGGCAATATTCCAGGTAAGTTTCATACCACTTATTGACCAGTTCTAACAAATCTCTACATGCATCTTCAGTGTTAATGAGGCTAATCCTTTTGATGATAGCAATACAAAATGGTATACCACCCTTGAATCTTTGTATGGGTATATTGTAAAATTGACTGACTGCTGTATACATATATTTCAAATTACTCCATATAAAAGTCATAGATACATTCATGAAGGCTATCAGACTGTCATTTACAAAGCATGTGCAACTATTATATATTTTCATTTCCAGGTCCATTGTCTGGGATATCTTGGACCCCTTGTGCCCAAACACACTAGTCATACATGCAGCAAAAATACTTTACAAGCTGGACAAAAAGAAAAACATAAAACCAGCAACCTTTTTTACAGAATTTACATTGTTCCCTGTCTCAAGACTAGAAAATTAGCTACCTTCCTCCTTAACCGTGTGATGACCTTTTAAAATATCAGAAACAGCCTTTAACTGGGATAAATTCATATGATAGCTATGCACCTAAGGAAAGGCTAGCTGTGGGTCAGAAACCAAGAAAGTCAATCAGTACAAGAAAAAGGCAAGTATAGTTTGTGAGATCAGAGGCAACCCAGGAGGAATAATACAGAATCTTCACAAAAACAGGATGGATTTCTTGCCCTCTTAAGAAGAAAATGTGTTTTATCACATCTATAACATTTGACCATTGGTTATGGAACTTCTATATGCAAGGATGGCTGAAGCACAGAGAAATACACTGCAGCTGTAGGACATTTGCAATGTTTGTCCTTATTGCTCACATAAGCATACGAGTGTGAATACACACACATACACACAGCTGTTCACCAGCCCCCAGTTTAACACCTGCAATAACTTTATCCTCAGATTACTGTATGGATGCATTTAGCCCCCTACAACACATACAGCTCTGTGATAATGTATTGTATTGTTTTGTTCTCATATTCAGAAATAGACTATTCAGATAATAAATCAGTAAGACTGACTTTTGCTGTTGCTAGAGATCTGGAACAAGCTCACTGAACCACTTTTGGGCCCAAGCCATGAAAATAAAAAATATGGGTGTAACAAGCACCAAAGTGCCATTATTGACTATATAACAAAACAATATTTCAAGAGCCATCCTTGAGTAGCAAATAATAAAAACTGGGATCTGAGCGCGCACGCACGCACACACACACAGTGTCGAGATCTCTTGTAAACTGTTACTCTTCAGCAAGTTTCAGAAGCCTTGCTTTCTATCTGATTAAAACAGACTTCACTGCCTTTCATACAAAAAAGGAACCCACTGAGAAAAGAAAAATCTCTCTCTAAGGATCACCTTCTGTGGAGACTTTGGGCAGGTCTACCCTGCCTGTCCCTTTCGGTGGCAGTCGAACAGAGACATATGCAAGTTACCTAAAATAACCTGTGTATCTGCGTTCGGCTTCCTACTCCCAGCACATCCACTATGCTGAGTTGGGGGTGGGGGAGAGGCAAAGAGGCTCCCTTCAACTCAGCACTATCCAGTTGCCAGGGTGGTGTTCAGGGATCAAACTTCGGCTTCACAGACCAGGAGAATCAGAGTGAGTTTCTACAGTTCCTGTGTTCCTACACTTGAAGCCACTTTAGCATTCCCTATATTCTGAGACAATCAGGAGACTGTTAGACCCTACTGCAGCTGCTCTAATTTATGATCCGTCTCTGTATCCCCCATAGCCCTTGTGAAGAAAAAGACTAGCCAAAGTGTCCTGAGCTTTGGCCATGATTCCTCCACACTCCTGACCACCCATACCCCAACCCCACCTGACATACCCTCAGCTTTGTTGAGAGATCTCCATGACAGCTGGAATGACTGGTGTACAGCTCTTATGCCAGCTCTGTGACATCTAGGGAAGAGCCCTACAAAAAGGTATTCCCATGGAAGCAATTCAATCCTCCTTAAGGCCCTTTCACATTGCCAAACCAGTATAAGGAGACATTCAGATACACACAATGAAACCCTCAAACTTTTCGCATACATCTAGACCTACCCCCTGCTCCATGGACTTTCTGTAAGAAGGAATGATGTGACTGTACAGTTTGTTTTATCAATAGTATTGATTCCATTATAACGTTACCAAATCTTTTATTTATTTCTCTCTGCAAGTTTCTAAAATGCTATTATAGGTGCCCATCCTGTGCTCAGGGCACCTGTCCCAATGACAAAACAAGCAGGAATTGCCCGTAAATATAAATTCTTCAGCCTATACCCTACTCAGCAGCCTCGGAGAAAGTTTTCACACAAACCATTTTGGAGACAAAAAGCAAAAATTGTGATTCAGAAATGGCACTGTAGTACCCTCATGTTCCAATTACCTTTTTTGGGTTGGACCACATCTCCCATAATGAACTCTCTTTTCCCTCTTGTTGAACTGCCATGATATACCATAGGAGAGAGAATGTGGGTGAGTACTTGGCCAATGGAAGAGAATAGGGGTATGAGGCATTTTCAAATCAAAAGTGATTAGTTTTTCAGCCATTTTTTCTTGTTTCAGGTATTCAGTATTTTGACAAAAAGTCTACACTTTTCCACAGAAAACAGACACTTTTCATGAAAATGTAATTTTATTAAAAACCTAATTTTCAATCAAAAATAGATAAAAAATATTTCAGTCAGCTGTAATATATGTAAATGGTGAAAAGACTTCACTAGTCAGGACAAGAAGTGAACACAAAATGCAAAAGAACCCTATGTTGTCAGAGAAGGTAAGATATGGCAAAAGCCAACCTTTCCCTATTACCTTTCCTGTAAGTAATTTCCATCTTTCATTCCAATTTACAATGAAAATGAATTTCAAAATGGTGGAATTTCCTGTGTGATGGAAAGTCTGTTTTCCAACCAGCTCTATTGGGAACAGATGAATTGAGAAACTGATTCAGGCCCAGAGTCTATTTAATCTGTGAGCCTTTCTTTAACAATGGCCAGTGCCAGATGCTTCAGAAGAAGGTGCAAGAACCCCACTGCAAGCTGATGTGGGAGGAACGGGGTCTCCCTCGGCTTACCCCAAGAGTCTGCCCAGTACATTTCCTCTTTATATCTATTTCACCTTGGATTTCAGAACATAATGTGAATTTCACCCTGGAGTAATTCCCTTTCAAGTGTATGCCTCTACAAATTTTTATTCTTTGGCTTTCTAAATATTTTTCTTCCTTCTTTGTCCTGAGATAAAGCAGGTGCTGTCGACTTGATATCCTGGTGACCTTTGCCAAACAACTGAGCATATGTGAATCAAAAGATACTTATGGTAAAGGCCCCATAAGGATTATTAACCTGGGATTTTTTTTTTCCTAGAAACTACACAGATCAAAAGGAAACTCACCTAACGTGACCTGCTTCTGAGCAAAAAAGTACAAATGCCATTATGTTGCTGTTTACTAACAACTAATGATATGGACAAAGAGTTAGAATTAAATTTGGAGACAAAACACTGTTTCAGACAGGGCTGCAGAGCTGAATGATACTAGTGTACCAGGGGAAGAAAAAAACCCACAATATTATTACTTTAAAAAAAAATTACAATACTAATATTTTTTTAAAAAAGAAAAACTTTGTTCAATGTTTTAAAAGGTGGATAAATCCACCCGGATGTTAAATGTAACAGTTAATATTAAAAGGACACATTGTGGACCAGATTTCCAAAAGAGTTCAACACTCAGACACCAAAATATGTGGCCAGATTTTCAGAAAAGCTAAGTGCTTTGAGAAATCTGCCCCTATTTAGATGTATCAGTATAAAATGAGCTCTAGGTGAAAGTGTGGCTGCAGGCTGGGATTTTCAAAGAAGCCTAAAGGAGTTAGGTGCCCAGTGGAATTTAGACATCAAACTCTTGCACGCAATTTTGAAAACTCCAACTCTAAAGTTTACCCACACCTGTCAGAAAATTATTCCTCTCATTCCTGGAGTTCTGGGGGGGAAAGAGGGAAGAGAGGAGAGGGAAGGAGACACTGAACTAGTATAAATATATTCACTCTTCATCAGATATTAACAGACAAGCAATTGAAAACAGGAACACATGCTGATTACGTTGCCTTAAGTATATATACTTTCCATTGTTACAGTCTGTGATAAACTCACTTTCCTTACTATGACATACCAGGACATAATCCAGATGACTGGATAGCTGTATCACCCCGACCTGTAACCTGGGGGCCCTTTAAAATGCTGTGTTGCTGTGGAACACAAGCTTTTCATTAACACAGAGGTCTAGAGACCTAAAGAAGAATTTTGTGTAGCTCAATAGCTTGTCTTATTCACCAACAGAAGTTCATCTAATAACAGGTATTACCTCACCCCTCCTTGTCTCTCTAATACCAAGACCAACATTGCTGCAATACCGCATACATAAAAGAAACTTTATAAATTATTTGTAAGTGAACATGTACACTATTGCATCCATGGCATATTTATAAATATATGAATAAATCTTTTAAAATTGGTGTTAGGAAGTATTCTGGTGAGCTTTACACTAAAATTAGGGTGGCAATACTTTTTAAGTGACAAGCGCAAGAAATGGGGTGAAATTATAGCCCTAGAGGAAGTTAACGGGAATTTTGACATGGACTTCAATGGAGTCAGGATTTCATCCATAGCTTTGATTCCTGACTGCTACTGACTTTTTTATAAAGGGAAAAAAAAACAAAACATCCAAGTCCCCCTTAATCTCAGTTTCTGCATTTTCAAAGTTGGGTCAATAACTTAATTCATTTTGTTCCATATTCTGATACTCTTATTCATAATGAATAGCATTTTTCTCCACAAGTAGTTCCATGGAAGTATATGCTACTCATTATAAGGGTATCAGAATCTGAACCTTTAATTGCTATGAAGTCCTTGGACAAAAACAGACTCCCCCTTACTCATGTTGAGTAATGGCTTACTTATCAAGTAAGCTCAAAGAGTAAGAGTAAGATTATCATAATCTCATTTTAAGTAAAATGAATAGTTATTTATTGTTGTATTAAGTCGATATTAAAATAGAGCATTACCCAACTTTCATTACAGAAAAGGCTGAAGTTCTGAGGGCAAAATAAAGGTATAGCATCAGCCATAAGGAGAAGAACTGAACTGCACATCTCTGGCTCTCTCCAACAGTCCCAAATCAAATTCTGGTGTCCAAAATCCCTTGATGTTTAGAGTAGCCCATATCCAGATTCCAGCTTCACACACCCCCCCCCCCCCCCAGCATATATCTCTACAAACATATAGCTCCAGCTTGTTTTTTAAAACATTAATTTCCAGTAGCACAATGTATACAGAAAAGGAGTGATTAAAAAACAGCAGCTACAAATAAATAATAGAAATAACAGTGGCCTTGTTGAAATCCCTTAGCACTAAAAAGAGCACACAAGTATACCGATGTTTCATACTATCAAAAGGTAAAATGCAAAAAGTCTTCTTGGCAATAACCCTTGAAAAGCTGTATACTCTCCTTAGGGACTCTTTAAAACACTTAGTATGTGGCTCCAAAAATCATATAAAGAATAGAAGAGGGAGAGTGAAGGGAAACTTTTTCACATATTTTCTCAGCACTTCCCTTGTTTTCAGAACTGTCAATTTCTTTTTACATATTCTCTTCTTTAAGTTAAAGCTCAATATTCTAATATGATCAATTATTATAGATATTTAATGCCATTGACTCTGCAGTATTTCTGGGTCCCATACAAGGAAAACCAGAAAACATATATATATGTGGGTGTGTACACACAGAGGAAACATACGTTTTCTCTCTCAGGCTATGTATACATGATCACTTTATTGCGCAGTAAAGCTCCTTACCATGCAATAAAGCCAATAGCGTACACACGATCAATTTCTCTGTTGCGCGGCAACACCCTCTTGCCGCACAACAGTTAAACCACTCAAAACGAAAGTGGTAGCATTATCGCGGAACAGCTGTTCCGCGGTAATGCTCATGTGTACTCATTTTGCGCAATAGACAGCCTCCGGAAATGTCCCAGAGTGCCAATCTAGCTGAGCAGTGAAATTGAGTATTTTTGGGAGCTGCCCGGTTTGGCAGCTCCCCTGGACTGAGCTAGGTCGTGTGTACATAGCTTCACTCTCACCCTCACTCCTGCAGCATTTAAGTGTAATCAAGTCTTCAGTCATGCCTTCATTGACACCTGTGAAACTCCATCGTTTCTCGATTAAGTCTTCAGTAGCACTTGTGAAAACATACTGCCATTAATGGAGTTGCAAAGCTGTGACTGACTGGAATTTAGGGAACAATTCTGGTGAAACACAATGTGGATCTCCCAGCTCACCCTCTCTTACCTATATTGGCAGTATAGCATTAATAGAAATAAAAGTTATTTAAGCAACTGAAGTTAATTGCTAGAGCTGACTACATAGTAAATCTGTAGAATAATATGGTGCCATTTTACAGTCTCTTTTCAGAATGCAATCATACGTTGATGTACTTCACAAAACAAAAATATATTTGTGCAATAATGTTCCAAGTAGACATGCTTCTGACTCTGTCAGATGTATGCATTTCTCACAAGCACTTGGCCAAAACATGTATTTCACTGTGATTGAATGCCTTGTATTATGCAACCCCACTGGAGCTGTGCCTTTATTAGGGATGGATCATTGACTGAAGGAGAGGTGCTAGTTAGTTGGTCAAAGCGATAACTGGAGAAAGAATTAGGAAGCATAGAAGAATTCATTTCAAATAGAGAAAAAGAGGATTGAGAATATCTGATTTTTCAAAATATTCAGTGCTTTGTACAATTTTAGGTTATATTCCTGACAATGCAAATGGCAAGAGCCATTCACCAAGACAGGAAATTCCTACTAGGAATTGGTCAGAATCTGTAATAGAAAATGGTTACGGTCAAAATCTTTGTGATTTTAGTTGTACTAAACAACTTACTTTTGCCTTCAGTTTTAAATATCTGGTTTTCTTACTAAACTTCTCTAAAATATTAAAATGACTTCAAGGCAACCCCTTTCAACTGGGGAGTGGAGGGGAGAAAATTATAAGAAGTTGACCATTACAGAAATTACTTGCAAGGCATTTTTGTTTGATAGCTGCAGTTTCACTCATATTATCATCATTTCTGGTTGACAAGTTTCCCAGATTTTAATCTTGGATCGCAAATGTTACCTTATCAGAAAAGCCTTATATTGTCACCACATGTACGGTGCTGGAATGCAAAAATCATACACAAGTGCACTTGTATTGAAAAATGAACCTTTGCTAGAAAAGGCATTTAAATTTTCAGTCTGTTTGGCCATAAATCATCTTCACTGCGTTCAGGGCTCTTATACAACATATCAAAACCTCCCTTGCTTCTTTTATTATAGTGGCACCATTTGCATTGCTGTGGTTAAGGTTGTGTTAGCACTTCCAGGATAAACCCCTATTTTAAGGGTTCATAGCTCAGCTATTAAAATTAAACCTGGGCTGTTTACTGTTTGAGAACATTGCTTTCAGTACCTTTTTTTGTATGAACTGAATCCAGGTGTTCAAAAGAAGCATTAGGTCCAGTCTGGCTGCCCTGGAGTCAGGAGTATTTGGTTTATTCACAGATCAGCTATATTAAAGCAGAATGGGGACTGGTTTCCCCAGCCTCACACCAGTTTTAGATGGGAACCTCTAAGGCTGAGAGGATCTGTGTTCACTCTTCTGCCACAAGGGTCCGAATTGGTGCAAATTGTGGAGTTGGGTAGCTAAGATTGTTTTAAATGCGGACCACGGAAATGACCAGCTGAGAGTTATGGAGCCTGGCTGAGAACACCAAAAAACCAAATGCCGGTCCTGGAAATAATGATGAAATTTTAATCTACCAGTGCTAGTATTGTACTGTTTATACAGTAGTGATCAACTCCTTGGGCTGCATAGATGAGAAGCAAGTAAGAAGAGGTATGTCATCGAGAAAACAGCAGTAAACAAGACTGCAAGTCCAGAAAACCTGAGGAAATAAAATACCCAAATTTAATTTTCTATCAATACATATCATTCATCTTTTAAATGGATTTTATGTATTAATTTGCTAACTAGGTATGAAGAGGGAACTTTATTGCACATAACTCTGTCCTTGACATCCAAACCAGATTTACAGAAGCCAAAATTTCGATATCATATAAAATGTGAATAATTCATCTTACATCTCACCGTACAAGAAATATATATTATAGAGGGTCGTGAAGATATACATGCTTTTTATTGGGATAGTTCCTGCAATATCATTTCTTAACAAAAAGTTTTCATGCTATAGTTATTTCAGGATGCTACCTCTGAGCTTGCTATGAAGTCTGATCCTGTACCACTGGAATCAGTGGGAGGTTTGGAATTGACTACACTGAGCACAAGAACAACCCTTTACAGATGATGAGGAAGGATGTACCAGTGGTTATAGCACTAGCCCAGCACTTAGGAGATGTGAGTTTAAGTCCTTGCTCTACTAGAGACTTCCTGTATCATCTTGGACAAGTCATTGTGTCTTTTTGTGCCTCAATTCCCCTTCAGTAAAATGGGGACAACATTACTTCACAGCAGGATTGTGAGGAACTCAGAAGCTGCAGAAACGGGGCCCAAATAAATAGCTAAGGCCTTGTCTACACTGCAGTATACAGTTTTGTATCTCCCATCGACTTACTTACCCTCCCTTACCATGGCATCGTCACTGACTGCCCCGACAGGAAATGCTCTCCATTTGACACAGTGTTACTCTTTTCTGGGGGGGTGGAGATACTGTGTCGTATGGAGAGCACTTCTGGAATCAATTGAGCAGGTGTCCACTGGCCACTCAATCAATCCCACTGCATCGATCTGTGGAGATCGACGTAGAGATTTCAGTGTGTAGACAAGCCCTAAATCAGACTGAATAGATTTTTACCAAAATGTCTCTACAATTTAAGGTGCTGATTCAACAAGATATTTAAGCATGTGCAATTTAAAAAGTTACAACAATAACTTTAAGTATGTCAGTATACTCATTGAAGTCAATGGAATTAAAGCAAATCCCATGCTTAAATACTTTGCTGATTCCAGGCCTAGAAAGATGGCCCATAAACTTGATACTATTATTAAAAGCTATTTAACTCCTGAAAGTTGAAATAGTAACAGAAGTTAATGCAGACTTTGAAAATGGTATTTTACTGGGATAACTTTAGAGGAACAAGTAAATAACCCTGTATTAGGGCCTTTCTCCATCATCATCATTATCATCACCACCACCACCACCACCACCGTGAAGAGTGAGCCACTAAATATTTGGTCTGGCAAATTTTCACAACAGTTTTACAAGCTGAGTTGTTCCTATCTTAAACATTGACAGAAAAGGGGGCAGACACTACAAAGTTGTGACAAGCATGCCTTCAGATGTTTTACCCATAAACAAAAACAGAACACCATTAATTAATAACTTTGACTAAAGCCAATGGAAAGCTGCCACTATGTGGTTTGAAGTACTCTGAGTTTCAGAGAATTATGTAATAAATATCCACAAGTACATCAGTCTGATACTCATCCATTTGGGATCCCAGAGCCCCACTTGGGCTTATGGGTCTTTGGCCTTTGAGAGCTGCCCACTGATTTTGAGATGGAGGACATTTCTAAAATGCATTCAAAGAAAAACAAATTTCAGGAAGTGGAATTCTGGTATTGCAAAGCATGACATCTCAGATAGATTTAGCGCAGGTAAAGAAGCAATGTAGGCACTATTTCTTAGGCACAACCACTGCAGTAGATGAGGTGGGACATATCCCCCTAGCTTTTTACTATCATGGTGATGTCCCCCGCTCAGCACAGTTCCAAAACTAATGCGTTCTAACTATTCCTTCCCTGACCTCATTTTTTTTTCCCCCACCAACTCTATGATTAATCAGAGATCTTCTCTTGGATGTACTTAAACCTTCATGATAACCCATCATTCCTGAATTATCACTGATTCAGTCTTAAAGCCATACTTTTCAATAAGCATACAATATATTTCACAAAGGGATAGAGTTACCCAGCAACTATTTGCATATGTTTTCCCTAATAGGTTCCACCTGAGTTAGACAAGATTCATTGCTTTATGGTATACTTGCATATGCAGTATCATCTCCCAAGATAAAGAACAGAGCACTATGTGATTATATATTAATAGAGGATCCTTGGATCATAGTTGCGCCAAATAATGAAAAGCATGAAATAAGAGAGGAGCCTATCACGGTTGCATATATGGTGAATGCCCACTTGCTCATCTTAACGTTTTACTTTGTTTTGTGTAATACTTGTCTAACCTATCCTTCATGATGCAGCTCATTGCATTTTTAAAACATGCTTTCTCTGGGAGCTAATTGAGCTTTATCTATGTAAGCGAGCTGGTATCTGTCACTGACAGCCTGCAGAAGGCCATTTCTTCAATTGCTTGAAAGGACTAAAGAGTCAGACATGACAAACTACAGTCTAGAATACCTGGCAGCAAGCCTATTAGTGCTGCAATGCCAAGATGCACAAATAAATTACTTATGTAACACACACACACACACACACACACACACACACACACACACACACACA